>CM060259.1:25559261-25609261 GCA_030684275.1 Acipenser oxyrinchus oxyrinchus
GGAACAGGTCAAGATGCTGTGACAGTGTAGATGATCTGGGTGGTAGTGCTGGCTCCGTTACTTCAGCTCCTGTGGTGCTCGCCTGCCAAAACAAAACAAAAACAACAAGCAGCTCTCCGGTTTGTCAGCGTGTCAGCGTAAGGGGCCGACTCTTAGCTGTGTCCCCTTTGTGCTGCTAAACTCCTCCCTGTGATTAGTGCGGTGCCACGCTCTATCTAATCACGCACGCCCCACAGCTGATCACAATAGAGTCATGCAGCAGTCTTACAGCTACACCCTTTCATCAAGATGGCCGACTTCCAGTCCCGTCCTACCATCGAGTCTGCCCATCCCTGTGAAGTCGTACCGCCAACCTTACTTAGTGCCTTTCCTGGTCGAGAGGTAGATTTACAGTTCAGATTCATTCTCTCCCGTTCTCTGTATCCTAAGAAAGTCACAATGCAAATAAATAGTATTAATATCCCTCATAGTGAAACCTATCAGCTAAGTGTGAGTTTTGTCCTGGTTGCTCCATGGAAAGTCAATTTACCCGAGAACAGGCACAATGTAACCACTGCAGTAACATGTTTCACACACTTCCATCGGCGGCCTCTTTTTTAAATACAAAGAACCAAAAGATGAACAGCATGTGAAGGACCAAGTTCTACAATGCATCAGAGGACTTTAAAAATGTACATTTTTAAGGATAATATTGCTCGTGTTCATAAGAGATATGCAAATGGATTTTATAACCTTGGTTGTCATTTTCTGGAGTCTTGATAGCTGTCTGTTTACTGTATTCAACACAATTATGCTGTAAGAAGGAAGTATGACAATAGGATTGTACTCTTATAACAATCCCAGGGTTGTCTGCCTCTCTGAACCTTGATTTTGGTGGCATTGCTATTGAAGCTATGGATTATGAGAGGTCATGGATTGGTATCAGGATACTCTGTGAGCACTCAGTCAGTTACCACACCCTTTCACATGCTGTTATTGCTGGTGCTCATCTTGTTAAGGTAAGTGTCTCATCTTCTGCTCGGGTCATTCTGCTGCAAAGGGGCATCTCATTTGGATTCCCTATTTCAACAAGAGTTTCCTGGAACTCCTTTCTTGTCTCTCATCCAGGAAGGTAGGAGTGTGAAGAGGATTACTGCTGCTACAAACCACCTGGCATTGAACTTTATCAAAATCATTTGTGGGATTTGATTTTGGTAGTGCTTTTGGTCATTTAAATGGGACAGGCACACTAAGTAATGGTGTACTTTCAGCTTTTTTGTGCCATTTACGAAGTAACCCACTAAGGACCCACCATAACAGTGCCAGGCCAGCAAGCTGTTTAAATAGATCTGCAGGGGTATGTGACCACTGCTCAGTGATTACCGTTTCATTTCTTCAGTGTTTTCCATATATTCTTCACTTTAAAGTTTATTTGTGCTGCCTTTAATATGATAATTTACAAACAAGAGGAGGCAGTTCAGCCCACCTATACTCATCTTGTTCCTAATAGTTGAATGATCCCAAAACTTTGTCAAGTTGGATCTTAAAGGACTCCTGTGTTTCAACATCAACAACATTATGTAACCCATCCCATCCCTTCACCTTTCTCTGTGTGAAAAAGTGTCACTACACAGGCCCACTGAGAGGGCGGGGAGGCCGGGGAAATATCTCTGGGGCTCGCTGTCCCAAAGTGAGCCCTGGAGAAGGCAAAAAAATAAAAAATGATAATAATAATTCTGGTCGATAAATACAAACATTTCTTTCAATTTTTTTCTACATCAAGTAACACCACAGCCCGCAGCCTTGCACAAGGCCACCAGGTAACTACACTACAGACTATAGTACTGCACACTGAACCTATGTTCTTCTGTGGTAGTCTAATGTAGGCAGGCACTGTCAAAATACTATTTATTTCTTTGAAATGTACTATTTGAAATATATAGCAAGAAATGTTGGATGTATGTTTATGACATGCAATTGTGAGTATATGCCTCAGTCTTGCTCTATGGAAGCATTTTCCAGTAGTTTTTATTTGAAAGTGTGGATTTGTTGAATAAGTTGCTCTGTTATTTCTCAGGTCTGTACTGTAGTGAAGCTTGGACCCTGGAAAGGAGGGTGAGCACTGTGTATAATTTGGACAATATTTGGGTTGAATTGAACTAGCTCATTTGTTCACTGAAGTGCATATTATTACTGAATAGGTGTCCCAGCTACAGCAGTGTCTCTTCAAACAGCTTGTGTAAAGAAGGTTTGTTATTTATCATGCTTTTGTCTCTGAGTAGTGTAACAGCAATGTATGTGTGTGTGCGCCTCTGGTATGAATACAGACTGAATCAGGAATGAAGTATATTGAAAGTAACTGTTAGCTAACTTTCACACTCCAGTTTGTTTACATTTTGCAAAAAGCTACCCGTGCATTTATTTTATGCATGTGTTGTTGTCAACATACAGATTCATTTAACGGTTAAAACGTCATTTGTATACATGTATAAAAGTTTGACTTGTTTACAGCACGGTATGTCTAGTACATTGTGGCTTTTTTGCTTTTAAAAACGTTAAGTTACGCAGAATATAATGATAATTTAAAGACAGATCAGCAAATTGTCGACTGTGACTACTGCTACAGAACCTTCAAATATGTGCACATAAACCAGTCGTAATCTCATTTCAAAACAAGTGATCGCAATATACACATGCAACATGCACATGCAACATACAGTACACATACAATATACACATGCAATATACACACTCAATATATGCGTGCAACACACACACGCAATACACATATGCAATATACACATGCAATACACACATGCAACACACATACAATATACACATGCAATACACACTAAATATACACATGCATTACACACATGCAATACACACACACACAATATACATACGTAATATACATATGCAATACACACATGCAATAAACACATGCAATACACACATGCAATATGTCGTGGAACTTTTCAGGTCCGCAACTAAAAGAGCCAACTGCACCAGGTATTCAGAGATATAAAGCTTTATTAGTTTGCACAAACGAGAACAGCTCAACACATCAGTGTTAGGAAACCCGAGCAGTGTTCTGCTATACAGAGTTAGCATACAGTTATTATATCTTTACATAGAGAAGGGGTGGTTTCCCTTTCAACCAATAAGCTAGAGTCAACTCAGCTGGTGTAACAAAGAAAGGGGGACAGGAATTTACAAGGTAGTACAATAAAGGTTAGGTGGAAAGGTGGGTTCGCCCTGATCAACCGATAAGCTGGAGTCACGTTCCTTTTGTCACACCACCCACAGTTTGGTTTTCAGCTACACTTAC
This sequence comes from Acipenser oxyrinchus oxyrinchus, assembly GCA_030684275.1. NCBI lineage: Eukaryota > Metazoa > Chordata > Actinopteri > Acipenseriformes > Acipenseridae > Acipenser > Acipenser oxyrinchus. The sequence goes on from CM060259.1 coordinate 25,562,572, forward strand.
CTGCAGTTTAATACATTTACTTTATTTCTACAAACTTAATAGATCATAAACTCAAAATGCTTTAAAGCATATAACTCAGTGAATAATTGTAGTACAGAGTGGCGACAAACAGGTACAGGAATGGTTCTATGCAATTATTCCCTTACAAATAAACACACGCAACACACATACATTATACAAATGCAATATACACACTCAATATACACATGCAATACACACATGCAATATACACACACAATATACACATCCAATACACACACGCAATGTACACACGTAATACTGGGGGGGGGGGGCACATACCAACCCTTCCCCGGGGCCCATGAAGGCTCTTGCCAGCACTGCTCCTATCCCCTGTCCTAAGTCTCTCCACTTCATTTCCAGCTGTGTTTTCAGGTCCTGTTTTCTGTGCTGCGCTTAAAGTACTAGTCAGACTTTGTCAACTTCTTTTTAGATTCTGTTTCTTTGTTCCAGTTAAATAGATGCAGTTCTTTCAGCTTATCTTCACCCTTATAAAAGCTGACCGTTATATTTTTGCATGGTATTTTTTCAGTTTTCCCACGTTTTTCCCATAGTTATACTATGCATTTACCATAGTTTACACTGGTTTGCCATGTTTATTAATATGCTTTGCCATACCTCACTATCTTTACAATGCTTACCTATAGTGCTTTATTACTCTTTGCTATGGTTCTACTAGAGGAAACGTATGTGCTCAGTCCTTTAACTCCTGGGAGGAGTCTGGTTGCTCTTTGTTGGATTGGCTGGACTATATCCTGGGATCCCCTCATAAATGACTCATAGTATCTGTAACATTGCCCGGCAACTAGCCTTGAAATTGATTGGCAGTTTGATTCCAGTCAGCTTGCTCCTCGTCAAGTCTCTTAATAACTCAGTCACTTCAAGCTGAAAACTTGGAAAAACCCTCTCAGGGAAGCATTTCATTTTTTAGAGGCCCACAAGCTGAACAGAAGTTTCTTTTGAAGCCTCCTGTCGACATCTGCCATTACCTGATTTCCCCAGCCTCCAGGGGGTTGTTATTAAAATATAAGATTACACCTTTCAGCCAGAATACATTCCTGGTAGGATGTTGTCATCTTTTCTGAGGCCTAACATTGGACACATTTAAATCCCTCACCCCTTGATCTCCAGAACAAACATGCTTCTGTAACTATTGATATTTTGATGACCTATAAAATATGTTTTGGTTCTTACTTGTGTTGCAATTTATTCAGATATTTTTCTGCAATTCAAATTGAAGGAATGTAATTATATATTCTCAATTAGGGTGGAAAAGCTGGGGGTAAAATAACTGGGTGAATAGACCATTTTCCTATAGCAGGCTCATGTGACCCCTGTGAACTGTCACAGCACTTTTAGTGACAGGATGCTCGGTATCCTTCACTTTTTTAGAACAAGTGCATACTTTTTAGTGAACAATTTTTTATTTGCGTGTAAACATAAATAAATAAATAAATAAATAAAAAACAATTATACAATAAATCAAAAATACACAAGTACACAAATAGACATCAAACATTGGCACAACAATATAGAATAATAACAATAATAGCAAAAGTAACAATTAAATAAAAGTTATGACATGGGGGTGCCTCCTCAGAGAGCAGAGCATTTAAAGTACTTTCAGCAGAAGACCAAGTATTAATTGTAGCTGAGCTGGCAAACTGCAACCTTGACATAGATCTCTCCAATACTATGATATCAACTAAATAACAAAGCCATACAGAAATGAAAGATATTCCAGACTCAACTCATCCCTTCAAAATAGTTGTAGCTGCTGTCCCACACGCTTGGAACATATTTGCTTTGACTCTAAAGAAAGGGACAGTTGAGATTCATCTGCAAGAAGGAGCACTCTGGGACACTGTGGCACCTGTACTGCAATTAATTTGGCCGTGACCGAAGTCATACATTTCCAGAAAGCCTTGATTTTGGGACATTCCCCAAACATGTGCAGATAAGTGCCAGCTGTTCATAGAGCGCATCCCTGGCACAAAGGATCAGGGATCATTTTCATTTGAAATTTCCAATAGGGGGTTGCATAAAATATATGTGTCAATTTAAAATTAATCAATTGGTGTGGCAAGTCCTTGGATGATGTTATCCCAGATTCTATCCCAGTTGGGGGTGACACCAAGCTTACTAAGTTCTCTGTCCTAAATAATAGTCACCGGGAGGGGTCTGGAATTATGGGAAGTAAAACAATTGTACCAAGAAGAAACTAGGCTCTTTGTGGCAGAAGAAGAGACAAAAAGTGTAACTATGGGGTGGGTGGACAGAGGGGCATCCCAGGAGACACCATAGGTGCAGAGGGCTGAGAGCAGTCCAAGAGATAGAAAGAAAGGAAACCCAGGGAGCAAGTATGTTTCCTGAATATCCTGGAATGTGCATCAACCGTTACCATCAAAAATATCATTTAAAATATGAACACCTTTTGTAGACCAAGTGTATACTTGAGGGATCAGCAGACATGAAGGGGATCCTGAAGCCTTAATGCAGTCCTCTTCTCAGAACAGATGTCACACGGCGCTTTAGAGACGTGGCCCCTTCTCCTGGGGAGGAGACCCACAACCTCTGCTAAGGTGTGTTCTCTGCTCTTTTGGGAATTATTTGATTTTGATTTGCCCTGCAGAGTAATGTTGAAAGGGGAATTTCCACCACATGTGAATGTGATATTTTCATCTGTGCTCAGAGTGCTGAGTTACAAAAAACACTTTAGGACAAACATCACCGGTGTAGACTTGTCCTGATAAAAAATGAATGCACCCAAAGTGAATCCAAACCACAATGAAAAACAAAAACATTAATACTTTCTGCCAAATGCTGGTAACAATTTGTTAAATTATAAAAAAAAAAAGATCAGTCAAGCAGAGGAAAAAAAAAAACAGTACTGACAGTACATTCAATTAGAACTAACCAATGCTTGCTGGAGAATTATACATTCACAGCACCTGCTGTTTAATTCTTTACACACATATGATCCTCATTACAGACTGAAATGCATGAGGAACAGAATTATTAAGCAGAGCTTAGCTGCAGTACATCAAACCTGACATGGGAACAGAATTTTTTTCCGTCCAGAGAAAGTTCAGCAGATGCCCAGAAAGTGCTACTGTATATAACATGTGTACCAAGACTATTGCTGATAGGATACAAGTACAACTACACAGGGCACTGGACAACAAAGAACCTGCCACAGCACTGTCATTAGGGTGCAGGCCACCATGGGCAGACAGGGTTGATTTGACGCTGGCAGCGAGTACGCAAGGTGTTTAAATTGCTCTGGGGGCATTAAGTAAGTAACAGTCCTGTCAGTTCTGCAGAATCAGCCAGCTAATGTTTAAATGTGGCTCTGGCAAAGAAATCCTCACCAGTCCTATCTATTGGACCCGAGGGCTCAGTGAGGGTTCTCCGATCCCACGAGCCAATCGGTGTCTTTTTACACCAAGGAACTTGAGAGTGGATGTCTGCAGGCTACCGGGAGTATTTGCCAGGAGAAAGAGAATTTCTCTTCTAAGGATTGTATTGCTCCCTCCTGCCACTCATTTCAATCAGAGCACCAGCATTGTTGCAGGAGGGAGCAACTTTGGTCCTGGTCCTGGTTTCTGTGTGAAGAAGTGTCTCCTCTCTCTGTCCTGTCTATTTCCCTCCAGTTTCCAGCTCTGGTCCTGGTTTCTGTGTGAAGAAGTGTCTCCTCTCTCTGTCATGTCTATTTCCCTCCATTTTCCAGCTCTGGTCCTGGTTTCTGTGCTGCACTTAAAGTATTAACTTTGTCAACTCGTTTTAAGATTTTAAAGTCCCCCCTCAGTAGACTAATAAAAGAAAATAGATACAGTCTCATTCCTCTTTTACATATTTACAGAATTGGCGACAGTACAGCGCATGGCTCAAGTTGTGACTTGTGAACGATAAATACCCCACCGGGCTTGTTAATGCACATCAAAGTGTACCTGGCCTTTGCCTCAGTCAGGACTTTGCCAAAGTGTTTCCATTAGATACAGCTGTGAAATGTGACACAGTGCTGGATCACAGCAAAGCTAAACAAGAGTTCTTAACCAGCTTTAAGTCTGGGGCCTTAATGGTTTTGCACTTAATCTGGTTTGTTCAGCCAACAGCAAACAGCCATGCCTTTCCTAACTAGTTTCGGTGGATTTAAGAAGCCATTTAACCTCTTATTTGGCCACCCACAGCTAATTTCACCCCACTCCAGATCCTAACACCCACTTCCACATCTACTATGCTGTGGTTCCACTGATTGAAATGGATAATCTCAGACTTCTTGCTGTTCCAAAAGTTTGCAGTACAATTATAAAACTGTTAGTGTACCTTCTGTCTAGTGTTGGGGAGTAACACATTTCATGAAACACGTTACTGCAATGAGTTTACATTTTCCAGTAGCTTGTAACTGTGATAATTCCTTAAAGTAATGCATTTAACTACGGCTACTGCAAAACACGGAAATCAGAGTTAAACCTTACATGTCACATGAACATGCTGCATCTCAAGCTGCACCCTAACCAAATCGAAACAATATCTCTGTAACATGTAAACTGTGCATGAGAAGTAACTATTTGTAACTGTATGTGGCAGGCTGGCTCGCAGTGGTGACGTCACGGACCAGGAAGTAACTGAATCACAAACAGTGGATGGGCGGGTGAAGCTGAATGCTATGGCATTCAGCGTATTTATTAACAAACCAAAAACAAAAGATTTAAACAAAACACAAAACAAAAAGGCACAAGGGCCAAACGAATAAACAAAGACTGTTTAGCAGTCGTTTTTAAATGTTGTTTCCTCGCTCTCGCTCTCGCTCTCTTCCCGTACTCTCCTCTGTACACTCAACCAACGCAGAACAGACAGCTGCAGGTTCTTATACTCTGGCCGAGGGGTTAACTAGCTGTTAATTATCTTATTACCCCTCGGCCACAGTCTGCACGCGTTTGGTAAGGATGCATGACTGTCAGCTAGTTAAATAATCAGTAGCTGATCAGTCATGCATCCTCACGAGGTTTTTAAATATAAATAATAATAAATACGCGGCGCTGTTATCCAGCGCCGCAAACAATAATACAAATAATAATAATGGGGCGGGACACTCCCACACATGCCCCCTATGCGCAGCACACATGGCCTTTTCGGCCACCTCCCCTTATTCCCTAAAGTCCCGGCTAGCAGTCCTGGCCCAGGAACAGGGGAAGCAAGGTGTCTCGGGCGGCCACGGCGGGATGTCCTCCTCCCACCCCAACAACTGTAGCGTCCTAGTGGACCACGCACAGGCCGGCTCCTCTGGCCAGAAAAATTTTGGGGGTGGTCTCCAGACCTGCCCCCCTTCTTCATGGCCGGCAGCTCCCCTCCGTGGGGCTCCGGCCACAGTATTTCCTGCAGCGAAATTGCTGCGGGGGAGCTGGTCTCCTGACCTCCCCCACTTCTTCGTGGCGGCAGCTGCCCTTCATGGGGTTCCAGCCATAGTATTTCCTGCCGCGAAAGTGCGGCTGGGGAAGCTGGTCTCCTGACCTCCCCTTTTCCGTGGCCGGCAGCTCCCTTCATGGGGCTCCAGCCACAGTATTTCCTGCCGCATGGCAGGACTGGTAGCGACCCCAGGCAAAACAGGACCCTCGGGAGGAGGCGGCAGCAGCAGCGGACCCTGCCGCTGGAGGACGGCGGCAGCAGCAGCAGGACCCTCGGGAGGCGGCGGCAGCAGCAGCGGACCCTCGGGAGGCGGCGGCAGCAGCAGCGGACCCTCGGGAGGCGACGGCAGCAGCAGCGGACCCTCGGGAGGCGGCGGCAGCAGCAGCGGACCCTCGGGAGGCGGCGGCAGCAGCAGCAGTAGCGGACCCTCCGGAGGCGAACTCGGGAGGGGAGCCCCTGGCCATGGAGGCGGCAGCGGGAGCTCCACTTCTCCCTCGTACCCTATAACTGGTGGCTCTCCAGGCGATGCGGAGCAACAGGCAGCCCCAGGCGATGCGGAGCAACAGGCAGCCCCAGGCGATGCGAGGCAGGCATCCTTGGGCGGTGCGAGGCAGGCATCCTTGGGCGGTGCGAGGCAGGGCAGGAGCAGTCCTTCCCATGACAGTGGAGGTGGAACCAGCAGGCATTCACCCTCTGCTGGTTGAGGTGGGAGGGGAAAGCAGTCCTCCCACGGCGGCTGAGGCGGAACCAGCAGGCATTCACCCTCTGCTGGTGGAGGTGGGAGGGGCAAGCAATCCTCCCACAGCGGTTGAGGCGGAACCAGCAGGAATTCACCCTCTGCTGGTGGAGCTGGGAGCGGTAAGCAGTCCTCCCATGGCGGTTGAGGCAGAACCAGCAGGTATTCACCCTCTGCTGGTGGAGCTGGGAGCGGTAAGCAGTCCTCCCACGGCGCTTGAGACGGAACCAGCAGGCATTCACCCTCTGCTGGTGGAGGTGGGAGGGGCAAGCAGTCCTCCCACGGCGGTTGAGGCGGAACCAGCAGGCATTCACCCTCTGCTGGTGGAAGTGGTGGAGGCAGAGGCAGCTCTTGCTGCTCTGCTCCTGGTGGAGACAGAGGCAGCTCCTGCTGCTCTGCTCCTGGTGGTGGTGGAGACAGAGGCAGCTCCTGCTGCTCTGCTCCTGGTGGAGACAGAGGCAGCTCCTGCTGCTCTGCTCCTGGTGGTGGTGGAGACAGAGGCAGCTTTTGCTGCTCTGCTTCTGGTGATGGTGGAGACAGAGGCAGCTCCTGCTGCTCTGCTCCTGGTGATGGTGGAGACAGAGGCAGCTCCTGCTGCTCTGCTCCTGGTGATGGTGGAGACAGAGGCAGCTCCTGCTGCTCTGCTCCTGGTGATGGTGGAGACAGAGGCAGCTCCTGCTGCTCTGCTCCTGGTGGTGGTAGAGACAGAGGCGAGGGCTCCTCTCCCTCTGGCGCTGGAGAAGGCAGCGACGGCTCCTCTCCCTCTGGCGCTGGAAAAGGCAGCGACGGCTCCTCTCCCTCTGGCGCTGGAAAAGGCAGCGACGGCTCCTCTCCCTCTGGCGCTGGAGACAGCAGCACTGGCTCCTCTCCCTCTGGCGCTGGAAACAGCAGCGGGGCCCCTCCCATATCTGCAGCCAGGTAGTTGAGCACCATGGCTGCGATGTCTGGGAGGGATGCTGGTTGGTGTTTCTGTTCCCAGGCCTCCCAGCGCTCCCCATCTCTCGCCCACAGGAGGTTGATCACAGCAGGGAGGGCGACCATTATATCCCTCTCAGGCTCCGCCAGCCAGTCCCAGATCCCCTCAGAGGAGACGGGATTCTTCCGCCTCGGAGGATGCGGGTCCTCTCTCACCCTTGCTGGATGCTCAGGCTCCTTCCTCTCCTGCCTTGGAGGGTTGGTCCGGTGCCACGTGCCCAACCTCACCAATCGCTGGCACCACTCCTCACCCTTCAGGCAGGTGAGGCAGACGTCCAGCGTGGTAAGGACCCGCTGCTGTTGCTGCGCCTCCTGCTGCTGTTGTTGTTGCTGCTGCTTTCTCCTCCGGCTACTCTTCCCCATTTTTTTATTTTTATTTTTTTTTTCCAAAAAAACACACAAAAATACTTTTTGGAAAAAACAAACAAAAAAACGTCCTTTTCCTTTCCTGGTCCGGCTCTTGGAGGCATTGTTTGTCCCACGCAGGACACCATATGTGGCAGGCTGGCTCGCAGTGGTGACGTCACGGACCAGGAAGTAACTGAATCACAAACAGTGGATGGGCGGGTGAAGTGAATGCTATGGCATTCAGCGTATTTATTAACAAACCAAAAACAAAAGATTTAAACAAAACACAAAACAAAAAGGCACAAGGGCCAAACGAATAAACAAAGACTGTTTAGCAGTCGTTTTTAAATGTTGTTTCCTCGCTCTCGCTCTCGCTCTCGCTCTCGCTCTCGCTCTCTCCCCGTACTCTCCTCTGTACACTCAACCAACGCAGAACAGACAGCTGCAGGTTTTTATACTCTGGCCGAGGGGTTAACTAGCTGTTAATTATCTTATTACCCCTCGGCCACAGTCTGCACGCGTTTGGTAAGGATGCATGACTGTCAGCTAGTTAAATAATCAGTAGCTGATCAGTCATGCATCCTCACAAGGTTTTTAAATATAAATAATAATAAATACGCGGCGCTGTTATCCGCGCCGCAAACAATAATACAAATAATAATAATGGGGCGGGACACTCCGCCACAGTCTGTAACAGTAACATTTTTTAATTAGTAACATTAGAGCACCAGACTCAGATACATGATTTATTCATACGTTTGTCAACTATTTTTGAAGTATACATTTGAAGTATACAATTGAACATGACGCGGTACACTGCAGCTGTACTGATAGATCAGATTGAAGCACCAGTACTCTGTACCGGGACTTATTTTGATGCCGGTACTGGGTACCAGGGCTTTTTTAATCTGCTTTTCATTCAACGCGGATGCATTCCATCCACTCACACAGTCCACTAGCGCAATGCTTCTCAAATGCAGTTTTATTCAGCACAGTTCATGCTGCTTGCATTCCGTTTCCTCACACTGCTTCTGTTAGCTGCTATTGGCCACCATTAATGTCAGTATAATCACTGCATGTTGATTGGCCAAGCTTTCATTCTGATTTCATTTTGGTGTGCGTCACAAATCTCCACCCATTTCGCTTTGTGCCAGTGATCATTCGTTGATCAACGATAGCAGACTTCAGCAGTGCAACGTGAAAACAGCTGTGTGGAGTAATTACCATTATTATGAAGTAATAATGATTTTATTTAGTGTGGCAGAAACTATCTGAAATATTCAAAACAAACATTGCTGCACATGAATTTGAAGGCAAAAATCCACGTCAGTGTTCGCCATAAATGACATAGTTGATAAATATTAGAAATAACTACCATAACGCGTTTTGCCTTGCACCGATTTACCACATAAAATGCCAAGTGATGTGTGGGACAGTATGGATTAACAATAACATAAAAAAACAGGATCAAAGTGCAGCTTCAGATTTGGGAGTTAGCATTGGGATACAGATGTAGGTGTGCTTCACGCTTTTCAAACACTGACCCAGCCTGCAAGGTACATGTTAACCATACTGATCAACGTTTTGTTTTGTTGTGATCCTAGTATTTTCTGTTATGAGGACTGTAATAAACGAAAACAAAAACAGTGAGGTGTTTTTTCTTTGTTCAATGGCCCCTTTTCTAAAACATTTTGAAGAGTTTAAAGTAATAATATTACTTTATGAAAATGTGTCTTTTGCCACTTTGTTTCTTGTGCAGAAACCACAATACCAGGGATAAAATACAAATAAAGTCTACTTTTATACTGTTTTTGCCTGAAAAAATATTTTTCTGCAATATATCATGGTAATTAATATACTCAGAAACACAACAGAGAAGCACACAGAACACATTATTGTAAGATAAGTAATAAGTACTTGGAAATATGTTCTAATCCAAGGCTATTATTGTAGCATGGCCAGGTCCTGTTGTAGGTGAGTACCCAGGGTCTGGAGAGTATGTGTTATTTTACAGTACATGACTGAGTGAGGGTAAAAAGAGGGTAAAAAGCTTTCAGTATTTTCAGCTTCTTTGTTTATGGTGAATTGGTTATAATTGATCAGTTATTTTTTAAGGCTTATTTTGTATTTATAAATATATTGTGTACCAATATGTATGCATTTTTAAGTATTTATTCATTGGCACTCAAAATGTCTCAATTTTTAAAATGTTTACACCCAGCTGTGCATGTGAGTACCTGTACTTTTTTGTTGAGAATTTCACCCCTGGATTGAAGTATACACTTGAACATGACTGCGGTACACTGCAGATGTACAAATAGATCAGATTGAAGTATACACTTGAACATGACTGCGATACACTGCAGATGTACTAATAGATCAGATTGAAGTATACAATTGAACATGACTGCGATACACTGCAGATGTACTAATAGATCAGATTGAAGTATACAATTGAACATGACTGCGATACACTGCAGATGTACTAATAGATCAGATTGAAGTATACCATTGAACATGACTGCGGTACACTGCAGATGTACTAATAGATGAGATTGGAGTATACAATTGAACATGACTGCGATACACTGCAGATGTACTAATAGATGAGATTGAAGTATACAATTGAACATGACTGCGATACACTGCAGATGTACTAATAGATCAGATTGAAGTATACCATTGAACATGACTGCGGTACACTGCAGATGTACTAATAGATCAGATTGAAGTATACCATTGAACATGACTGCGGTACACTGCAGATGTACTAATAGATCAGATTGAAGTATACCATTGAACATGACTGCGGTACACTGCAGATGTAAAAGCTGCTGCTGAAAGCCAAACATTGCCTTCTTGTCTTCTCCCTCTCAGATGTTCCATTTTAGTGATTCGTGTGGAATCCCCAGACCTCTCTCACTGACAGAGCACTGGAGAAGTGTCTACAGGACTCCTGCGGAAGCTTGATCAGGTCACTCCCCACAACAATGTGGTGGTAGCTTCTCTGTAGGGTTATACAATTGGGATTGAAATCAAATATTTAGCTTGTACCGGTACTTCATTTCCAAGCAACTTAACAGTTTCAACAATGCATATCACTGGTGATATGGGTGCAGTAGAACCGCCCTAATGCTTATCCAGTTCTGATTAAACTTGGTTCGGTCTTTTAGACACTTATTAGAATCTGGGGGCGACTGGAGACCGTATTTCATGTTGTGTGTGCGTCCGTCTGTCTGTCTGACTGTCTATCTGTCTGGAGGTGTCCACTTAGTGTCAATGAAGGTCACTCTGACCTGATAAAAAAAAAACTTTTACAGCCTGGCAATATTTTAGTAAGTAGCTTTGACTTTATTTTTCTAGTTGTTTTTTTTTAACTTTACACTTTACCATTGTATGACGTTTAAGAGAATGCTACAGACTTTAATACATTAAAAAACAGCCAGCCCTTTTAACAATGGCAGCCTTTTTTCAGTATTCCCAAGCGTTTTTTTAATACATTTTCCAGTTATTTAAAAAAGTTAAAACAGGTCTCATGACTGCCCAAACTAAAGAGAGCAAATCTATTTGACTCCCAAATTATACCTGTCAGAATGATTTGCTTAATGTGTGAAGCTATGTATCAAATGTACCATTTTTCTTCAATAAATACAATGTGCTAATAAAAAACAGATAGATTAGCCATAAGAGTAAGCATATGTGCCTAATCTTTATTTAATAATGTTGTGTCTTTGGTCACCAGCTCAGTAGCGTTTCCTATATGGATATTCCCCTGGGCACTAAATTTGACCAACCCTGATCTGGAAAAGCTTCATATTAGTAGCAGGTTGTCCTTTCAGCAACTCACGGGGAATGGGTCTTTGGTATTTAAATACCAGTATTTGGCCTCAATTGAAGCTATGTGATGGATCCTCCTGTGGTTTTTGCCAATGAAGGTTTGGGTTTAAATTATAGTAATAATTGTCTTCAATAGCTAACGCAGTATGGCTTGGGTAGATTGATTTACATGGGTGTATCTTGCCTTATTTAAAGCTTTGTGAATGGATTCCCTTTTAGAAATTGCAGCTGATTGTGTTCCAGCAGCAGAGCTTGCTCTTTCATGGGGCAAGCTCTTGTAAGCTCTTGTAAGCACTTGTGAGCTCTGTGAGCTCTAGTGAGCTCTTGTAAGAACTTGTGAGCTCTAGTGAGCTCTTGTAATTCTACACTGCTCTGCTGGCGGCTGAGAGACACCGTTAAAGCCATGGTTCGGAAGTTCTGTAAAACAATAAGACAACTTTTTCTTAGCAGCTCGGGTGGAAACAGTGAATGCTTTGCTTGGATTGGCTTTGTTGCTCTGATTGCTATAAGAGAAAAAGCACAGTACTTTGTGCAACACCTATACATTCAGCTAATCTGTAATAGAGCACGACTCCTGAAGGCCAACTGTCCCCTTTCATTGCTAATTCCTTTTAGTTGGCACATTCTTCTATCTTTTGTAACTTTAGTCTGAGGCCCAGGCAGATGTTCAGGCCTTGGATAGGTCTAGACTAGGCCAGCAGTAAGTAAAATGCATTATTTCTTGTTAGCTTGTTTCTTAATACCATCCACTTGATATTGACTCCTTGCTTTAAGCATGTTTTGTCTGATGAAATGGACTAAACTAATTGCTGGCACACATAATTCCTCCATTAGTGAGGAATGCTGACATTTGTATATGTCCTGCTTTCTGTTTGAGTAGGGATGTGCGGACCAGTTATCAGACAGACTCCTCCATACCCACTGACTCTCCCCATGGCATGTAGAATGCTTCCAAAGGGTAACTAGGTCTCTATATTTAAAAATGATTTTCTATCGCTGTAATAAGGTACAGGCTATTATTATAATTTACATTTTTAACTATGAGGAGACACTCTGTTCTACAAACTCATACCTCAAATATAATATATTGTAATGAACCACTACGTTGGAAGTGAAACAAGACTTAAGGAGACCAGATGGGATTCCAAATTTGCTGCTTTTAATTACTGCACTAAATAAAATAAAACAGCAACTCACTCTGGGCTCTTTTCACCACTTCACAGATAGGCACTCTTTCAGCCTTTAGCTCTGTCCCTCAGAGTCTCACTCCAGTCGAGTCTACATGCTTTCTACCACACGTGGTTCGCCCCGCCCCACTTATAGCCTCGGGGGAGGGTCAGGGTCCCGCCCACCACATGCACACACACTGCATAGGCACGTGCACACACACACACACTAGCAGCGCACACACATATAAACTAACGGTGTGCCCGTACCCTTACAATACACAGAACATTAAACGAGACATAACAAACAAGTCACACAAGACAAACACGATGTCCAGGACGATGCCATCGCCAGGGTTGTTACATAAACCCCGATGGAAGAATAAAGTCTCAGAAACGACCCGGAGGCCGATGGCGTTGCTGCGGCCATGGTCTCCCCACATGTGTTGGTCCCCTGGGGATGGACGGACAGAACCCCGTGGTGTGGAACCCCCAGCTAAAGTGCTGTCAGGAACATGGGCAGAAAGGGAGGGATTGTCAGGGCTGGGTGAATCAGGAGGGGGCAGGAGGGAACTGTCAGGGGTCGGTGAATCAGTCCACGTCAGTACACCACCTCCCCGATTCACTCTAGGACCCGAGCCAGTGACTTTCCACCTTGGGGCAACGGCTCCTCTTCCTCCTGGGGCTGTAGACCCAGACCAGCGCTCCAGCAATGAAGTGGCGCCCCTGAGTCGGACGGTCATAGTTCCGCTTCTGCCTGGCACCAGCCGCCTGCAGCTGGTCCCAGGCGAAGCGGTGGGCTATCTCCATCCGGTCTTGCAGCCTCCTGGCATACTCAGGGGAACACTAGGGGCATCTGGGGGACGACTGAAAACCAGTTCAGCGGGGGTGCGGAGCTCACGCCCCATCATGAGCAGGGCTGGAGTGCAGGCACTCGAGTCCTGCACAGCAGAACGACAGGCCAGCAGCACCAGAGGCAGGTGGGTTGTCTCAGTCCCGTTGGTGCTTGGCGGTGGTCACGGCCAATTGCATGGCCAGAGTGTGGTTAAATCACTCCACCAATCCGTCACTCTGTGGGTGGAGTGGGGTGGTCCTGTTCTTCTTGATCCCCAGGCACCGGCACATCTCGGCAAAGACCTGGGACTCGAAATTGCGCCCCTGGCCCGAATGCAGCTCTTGCGGGATTCCAAACCGGCTGAAGAATCCCTCCGGCAGTCCTTCAGCAACCGTCTCTGCCTCCTGGTCTGGCAGAGCGTACACTTCCCGTCACTTGGGGAAATAGTCAAGTGCCACCAAGACGACCGGGTCCCCTTCTGAGCGTGGAAAGGGGCCCAGGATGTCCACGGCGACCCTCTCCATGGGAACACCGACCTGGTACTGCTGGAGGGGGGCGTGCGACCTGCCAGGGGGTCCTTTCTGGGCAGTGTGGACAGTGGTCCTCCACGTCCCTTCTGCACTGTCCCCAGTAGAAGGCTTGGCGGAGCAGCCGCAGCGGCTTCGTCACCCCGAAGTGTCCGGTGCCTTGGGTTCTATGGTGAGAATCGAGCACATCCCGGCGCAATGCTTGAGGGACCACCACCTGCCACCTTGCCTCCCCGGTCGCTGGCTCCTTCCATTGCTTCTGGTCGTCCTCCTGGTGCCTTCTCCACAATGCCTTCTCCACCGGTAAAACCATGCAGCATCGCTCTTCCTCCCCCTTGGACAATGCTGACTCCCTCTCCTCCTCCCTGCTGCAATGTGCATGCCTCAGGTGCACAGGGCCGACGGGACAGGGCATCCGCATTGGCATGCCTTTCTCCTGCCCGGTGTTGTATTTTGTATTGAAAGGCCTACAGCTGTTCTATCCAGTGGGCGACCTGTCCTTCAGGCTCTCAGAACGTCATCAGCCATTGTAGGGCGACGTGATCCGTCTGGATTGTGAAGGGGAGTCCACAGAGGTAGTGGCGAAAATGCCATAAACTCTCTTCATGTGACACAGTAGTGGCATTCTGCCTTGCTGAGCGACCAGCTGTAGTACGCCATTACATGCTCCCCTTCGGGCCCCGGTTGAGACAAGACAGCTCCGATGCCCTCGTCGCTCGCATCGGTGTCCAGCAGGAAGGGAGAGTGGGGGTCCAGTGGAGACTGGCACAGGTCGCTCTTCAGTCAAATGAATGCCTCCTGGCGCTCAGGGGTCTTCTTTCTGTAGAAGGCTGTGCAGGGGGGCAGCGATGATAGCAAAGCCCTGCACAAACCTCCTATAATAAGAGGCAAGCCCCAGGAAGCCCCTAAATTGGCGTGGGTTGATAGATCCCAGACAGCCTTGATCTTGCTGGCCTCCGTGCTGATCCCCTCCTCTCCGACCCGGTGCCCCAGGAAGGTGTCCTCTTTACGCATCAGCTGGCATTTCTATGGGTGCAGTGTGAGCCCTGCTGACATCACTCACCAGAGCACATCTCGCAGGGAAGCCAGGGCTGCCTGGAAGGTCCTCCCATGGACCAGCAGGTCGTCCAGGTAAACCAGGCATTCTGTGGGGGGCACCTGCTCGAACGTTGCTGGGGCATTGCAAAGTCCCAATGGCATTACCATGAACTGCCATAGCCCTTGGCCAGTGGAGAAGGCAGTCTTGGGTCGTGCAGAGGGGGCCAAACCTACCTGCCAGTAGCTGCTTCGGAGGTCGAGAGAGGAGAACCACCTGGACCCGGACACCAGATCCAGGGACTTATCGATGCGGGGGAAGAGGTATGAGCCCTTCTCCGTCATGTCGTTCAAGCTCAGTAGTCGATGCAGAAGCGCCACTTTCCGTCCTTCTTGGGGACCATGACCACCGGGGACGTCCAGGGGCTGTCCGAGGGCTCAATTATGCCGGCCTCTCTCATCTCCTGATGGACCTGTTCTGTGGCCTCCTGCCATGCCAGTGGTTGTCGGCGAGGGTGCAGCTTAATGGGACGAGCCTCCTATGTCTCGACCATGTGTGTCCGGCCCACATCCTCTGAAGTGGTGGCAAAGCTGGAACGGTACTCAAACAACAGCTCCCACAGCTGAGCCTGCTGCTCTGGGCAAAGCCCCTCGCAGTTCTAATGCCAGACTGTGGTCACCGTGGCAACAATGGGGTCCTCTGCTGGGGCTGGCAAGGCCCTGTTGAGAGAGCTCGATCCTATAGGAGCTGGAAGAAGGTGATAGGGGGGAGGGTGTTGATTCCTCTGAGCTCGTCTGGGCCTGGGAAGGGCTAAGTTCCTCCATTCCAGCAGCTCCATCTCAGTGTTCTCATTGCTCCAGGGCAGGGACACTGTCCCTCGGGCAAGTGGACTGGAGGTCACAGGCTGTAAGCGTTGGCGGCGGCGGGTGGCTGCCTTTTTCAGCAGCGGCTGGTGACTCCAGTTGTTGAGCAGCCCGGGGGTGTGCTGATGTTGGGCCCGTTGAGAGGCTGCGTTGTCCTTGGCAATGCTGGCGCATGATGGGGGTGGTGGCCTGGTGCATGGTGGAGCCCGGGGGAGGGCTGAGGTCCCCCTTCTTGCTGTAGCGGGCCATTGTGCCCTCGGCAGGGCCTGAAGCTGTTGAACAGAGGGGTCCCGACCCACCTCGACAGCCTCGGGGGGAAGGCAGGCCCTTCTGAGTAGGCTAAGGCCAAGGCAGGTCCCCCCTGTATGTGCAATGTCGCAGTTCTGAGGTCTAGTTGCTCGCCTGTGTACAGCTGCTAGCCAGACAGGGTGGGGTACTGTCCATCCAGCCACTTCTATTGCAAGGTTGCCCTTCCCTCGCATTGGCGCTAGCTCTCTGGTCACAGTGCACAAATGCACGGTGGTGGGTTCCATTCGGACCCCGGCAGGGAGCACATCAGGGTGGACTAGAGTCACGGTTGAGCCAGTGTCCACTAGAGCAATGCATGGGACCCCCTCCCAACCACTTCAGCTGGCTTGTGCTGTCTGCGGTCCGCGGTTTCCGGTTAGAGCGAAGCCCCACTCTCCCAGCAACACTGGTGGATCCTGGTGGCGGGCGCTGCAGCTTGGTGCTCCACGGTGAAAGGGACTCTGTTGGGGGCCCGCATCGTCCCATCTCTCTGTATAAACAAAGCCTAAAAACTCTAGACAAAAAAGCAATGAGATTTCACCATTGTGAAATTCTTACAAAATACAATTTGTTAAGTTTTGATAATTTTATACATTATTCATATGAGTTTTAATTTTTAAGCCTCTGCACGGACTTGCTCCTCCACCATTAAAATAATTCATTACACTCCGTTCTGAATTTAGCAACAGAATCACCAGAGCAGCCATCAATGGTAATTGTATTGAGGCAAGACATTGTACTAAATTTGCACAAACTGCATTCTCAATTAAAGGTATAAGATTCTGGAATTCATTAACATATTATATAAAAAATACTCATGAACTCTGGGATTTTGTTTATAAACTTAAAATATGGTGAAAATCAAAACAAACATGTATTCATTGATTGGAAGGGTTGTATTGTTGTAAATTCTGCAATTGATTGTTGATTTGTTTATCTTTGTTCTCACCTGGCCAGGGACTACCAATGAAAATTAGCTTTTAGCAAAATTTGGGTACAGTGGATCATATGAGATGTTCATGTATGTTAAAAATTGTACAATGTCCCTGTCAAATAAACAAAATAAATAAAAGATCTATGCAGGTCCCTTGGCGTTTCCCTGCGGCTGCTGTGTCAGGTGTTGCGGTGCAGGACCTGCTGCTGGGCAGTGGCGCTGTAGATGGCCGGGCTGTCCGCAGGGTGATGAGCTCTGTAGACCAGGTTGGGTCAAGGACGCTGTCCGGCGCTTCCTCTTCACTGGCTTGGGCCATGCAGGTTCTGGGTGGTGTGTGGTCGGGCCGCCTCTTCTGCTGACTCTGCTCGCTCCAAGAGGCTGGGTCATGCTCCCCCTCCTCAAGCACAGCCTCGACTCGTTCTGCGCGAGCCATGGCGAGCTCTAGGGAGGTTGGGGCAGCAAGCCGGACCTGCTGACACAGGGCAGTCGGGGTCAGTCCGCGGACAAACGCCTCCACGGCCAGATCCTCCTGTGTGGCTGGCGGGAACGTGGGTTACCCTCTCTGGGCCAGGTACCTGACATCAGCCACCAGTATGCCCAGTTTCTCTCCAAGGTCTCGGGTGCGGTTAGCCAGGCGCAGGCCGACTACAGGCTCTACTCTCCTGAAACAGAGCACCTCATACTGGACCATCTCATCTGGGCCCAGGTCCAGCAGTACCTGCAGTGCTTCTCCCTGCAACGCAGCTGCCAGCTGTCCGGCCTTCTAGGTCGGCCCCCAGCCATTAGTGAGCGCTGCCATTCTGAATTTAGCGTGGTACGCCTCCCACAGGGATTTCCCATCATATCGTCCTGCTTTTACCGCCTGCCTGCTCACCCCTGGCATCATGTCACCCCCACTTGGCTCATTCTCCCTGCCGCGATCGACACGGTGCCCATGTCAGGGCTTAACTCTATGCTCTCTCATCAAACACACACTCAGTTCAGTGATCAGTGCCCCGTTCCTCCTACAGCCATTCATGTCAATGTTGTTTAAGCAAGGCAAGCCCTCTTGGTTTAACAGGCTATGTTGCTGTATTTCTCTTTGTCTGTCTATTCATTTATCATTACCATTATTTCAAGTTGTTTTACAAAGTGTCGCCAATCGGCCTGACCGTCATACTGTAGTTGGCTATAGTAGGCCCCTTTGTTTACATCCTGTCGAAGTGCGTGTATGTCCATGGTGACATGGCCTCTTCCTTGATGCGCACTTGCTTGTGCGATGATGTTCCCGCTGTCCCTTCTCCCTTGACAACGATGACACAGTGCCCCTCAGCCTGCAGGGCAGTCTGACGTCCTCCCAGCTCTGCCATCTTGACCCCTCATTTTTCTTCGGCCCAAGGGCTCTTGCCTCTCCCTTGCTCTGCGCCATCTTCCCACATGGCACCCATTCTCGGGTCGCTCCTGACCCTCAGCTCAGCTACCAGCTCCTCCAGTCTGGCTCGCAGCTCGCCTCCTCTCATCTCCTTCACGTCCGCCATCTTCTTCCCTGGTTCTTGCTTCACTCCTCGTGGCAGGCGCTGCATGAATCCCACTCTGACACCAATGTAATGAACCGCTACGCTGGAAGTTAAACAATACCAGATGGGATTCCAAAGTTGCTGCTTTTAATTACTGCACTAAATAAAATAAAATAATAGCAAATCCCTGTTTGGGTAAGGGTTGACGCCAAATCAATAAATAAAAATAACTCCCTCGCACTCTCTGCTCTTCCTCTCACTTTCACACTCTTTCAGCCTTTAGCTCTGTCCCTCACAGCCTCACTCCAGTTGAGTCTACACGCGCTCTCCCGGCCTTAAGGAGAAATAAAATAAATAACAGCATTACCGCAGCATGCCATTTGGGACTGTGTTAGTGTCTTATGACAGGGTGTACTGACTGTTAATTTTACTTTTATTAAACATTTTCAAAAGCTCAAAAAATATTAACAATAAAAAAATAAATCTGCCATTTTTAATGACTTTCAATATTAATTAAATAGCTTAAATAGCTTAAAATGATATTAACATCTTATTTACTGTATCTTTTATATCTTTTTAAAATGTTTTCCATCATCAAATTAAAATGTAATTTGAAGCCATTTACACTTTAATTAAAAATAATAATCATAACAAAAAATATATATATAGTCTGAGAATAACAACCCTTATGAAAATTAAATCCAGTTGTATACTTGTCAAGAAATCAATTTTGGTTTTATTGAAGTCCTGATTAAAGTTTTGTTATGTAGTTTTTTTATCTTAAAAAAAGATTCCATAAATAGCAGTAGTACTATGTTTTTTGACATAAGTATAGTTGTAGTTTAAAAAAAGAAAAACAGTTAGCAGACATGCTAGGGTTGGGGAGATGGTTAGCTCAGTTAGCAGACATGCTGGGGTTGGGGAGATGGTTAGCTCAGTTAGCAGACATGCTGGTGTTGGAGATGGTTAGCTCAGTTAGCAGACATGCTGGGGTTGGGGAGATGGTTAGCTCAGTTAGCAGACATGCTGGGGTTGGGGAGATGGTTAGCTCAGTTAGCAGACATGCTGGGGTTGGGGAGATGGTTAGCTCAGTTAGCAGACATGCTGGGGTTGGGGAGATGGTTAGCTCAGTTAGCAGACATGCTGGTGTTGGGGAGATGGTTAGCTCAGTTAGCAGACATGCTGGTGTTGGAGATGGTTAGCTCAGTTAGCAGACATGCTGCGGTTGGAGAGATGGTTAGCTCAGTTAGCAGACATGCTGGTGTTGGGGAGATGGTTAGCTCAGTTAGCAGACATGCTGGGGTTGGAGATGGTTAGCTCAGTTAGCAGACATGATAGGGCTGGGGAGATGGTTAGCTCAGTTAGCAGACATGCTAGGGTTGGAGATGGTTAGCTCAGTTAGCAGACATGCTGGGGCATGTCTGCTAACTGAGCTAACCAAAAATTATGTTTGCTTATGTTGAAATGTGTTCATGTGACAACAGGGATGTCCTTATTTAAACTGTCTCAGTGAATAGTGAGCACAGTTCTGTCAAGAAACAAGTGCGGTCAGAAGACTTTATTTGTCTCTCTTAAGAAATGGTTGAGTATTTTTGTAAGGCTAAAACAGACCTAAAGTACAGACTTGTGTTCATTTGAAGTGAATAGTATTTGTTTGAGTTATTTTTGCATATTACAAGTTAATGACTTATGAAAAGGTTAAGTATTTTTGTACTGCTCAAAATACAGTACACACTTTTTATGTTATTATGCTATTTATGCTTTTATTTTACTGTAGTTATGTCTGCATATTACAAGCTAACCATCTCAGAGTTATGAAAGAAAGCATTTTCTGATTAATAAAACTCATAATGTAAATGGTGGTCATGTGCTGTTGACTGAGTGAGCTGCCGCTTGCTACTTACATAGAGACCATCGAGAAAAACAACCAAACCAGTAGTGGAGAGATAAGATTACAGAATATCATCTAGTATATAGTGGACAGCAGTGTGGCGTAGTGGTTAGGGCTCTGGACTCTTGACCAGAGGGTCGTGGGTTCAATCCCAGGTGGGGGACACTGCTGCTGTACCCTTGAGCAAAGTACTTTACCTAGATTGCTCCAGTAAAAACCCAACTGTATAAATGGGTAATTGTATATAAAAGTAATGCATAAAAAATAATATAACTGTATGTAAAAATAATGTGATATCTTGTAACAATTGTAAGTCGCCCTGGATAAGGGTGTCTGCTAAGAAATAAATAATAATAGTGGAGGTGCCTTTGTTTTATTTATGTTTTTTCTGCATTAAATAAAAAATAAATACATGAAATCAATCGAAATGAACAGATTACTGGATTAATTGAAATCAATAATTGTATTCGTGTTCGATTATTTAAATATCCGCTCAGCACATCTGTAGTTTAAAATAAGGGCTAATGCATAACATGGAGATTGTGACAAGATGGACGCAGTGGTGACATCAGGCCAGAATGCATGAAGAAACACAGCCCTGCAGATACGGTGCAAAGGTTTAAACAGCAAAACACTGTGCTCACAGAGCAAAATAAATGATTAAACAAAACAAGTCATGAACACAAAACTAAACAATACTGGTCAGGCTGGGCAATCGCTTTCACTGATCCTGTATTTCAGTTATATCTTTTCTTTTCTTTTCTTTTGGCTCTTCTGTACACCCACCACCCGCAGTGCAGAGAGCTGCAGGTTTTTATGCAGGTGACCATCTCCCGATTTAGCAATCACTCAATTAATTCGGGAGATGGCCACCTTCTGCATGAGGTTTTTAATTATTCCTGGCAGAGGACAAGCACCAACCTTGCCTCTACCAGAACACGTCCAAACAAATACAAAACAATAACAACAACAATAATACCACAAAACAAATACAGAAGGACGACACCTTGCTCGTCCTATATAATAAATACATAAATCATAAAACACAAATACAAAATAACACAAATGAGACACAGGGGCAGAGGGGGAGACCCCGTTCTAAAAATAAACAAACATGTTTACAGGGCTCCTCGCCCTGTTACAGGGATGTTTTTCATTTTTTCAATAAAAATAAATAACAAAAGTTGTATATCAGATAAACAGTACCATTTGTTCATTTTGGACTCTGTTGCCCTAATAGACCATTGATAAGTAACTCCAGAGAGATTTGAGAAGTGCACAGTGCAGGTTTAAATGTTTGATGTATATTAAATGAAAGAGAATGTGGCATTGGACCCAGCTAAGTACTCGTGGTTATTTCATATAGAAAAGACGCTGCCACCATGCATTAAATACAGCTAATGCAGCTCCCTGGTTACAAACCATGTTATTTGGTATAATTAAATATAAATTGCATGTATTTTAAATGTTATATTTATATTATGAAAACTGTTTGTGTCTAAAAATGTATTTGTTCAACTATATATGGTAAATGTATTTGTGTCTAAAAATATACATTGAGCATATATTATACTTTACAAAAACAAACCCATTTGTACCATGTATAAAGTAAAAATGAATTTAAAATGCATGGTTCTGTATAGAAAGGGTAAAAAGCAGTGATTCCCCTTGTCTTTATTGGCACTATTTATCGTGCAGTCAGTGCCAAGTCTATTCAGTTTTTGAATTCAATCAAACCACCCTCTCACATTTCCTACAGGAACTCATATTCCCATTGTACCATAGGAAAGAAGTCATGCAGGCAAACTGGGAAGAGAATCGCTGCATTGGCTGACATGTTGCAGATGTTTCTGGTGGGCGAGCTGGTGCAGAGTCTCAGCTTCTGAACACAAGAATTGAAGTTCTTTTCACATGTTTCTTTTGTGCTGCAGCAGCCCTGGTTTGCGTTACAGCTGAACCTTGGAACTGTTCTTCCTGAACAACAATGTGTGCTTCTACAGGAAAGCACATGGTGTAACCAGCTGGCCTGTGGACTCCTGAACATCAATTCACATCTTCACAGAGAGGACACGATCCAGGTGTTACTCAACCCATGTTAAAGTGCTTATTTACAGTTCCCTTATCTCAATGATCAATTGTTTAATATGCTACTATCAGGGTAATCCTTTAAAACGTTACCACTGTGTTTTTGCATGGTATTTTTACAGTTTTACCATGCTTTTTCCATGGTTATACTGTGCATTTACCATAGTTTACATTGGTCTGCCATGTTTATTAATGTACTTTACCATGCATTGCTATTCTTTGCAATGTTTACCTATGCTCTACAATTCTTTCACTGTACTTTATTACACACTATATGCTTTTACTATGAGAAACTTTTATACACAGCTTTTTCATACCACAATTGAGTAATTCTCCAGACATTTAAAATGTAAAATGTAAAATTTCTGTATTTGTTATTTATGAAATTTACTTTACAGCCTGTGTGTCAGAGCGTGCAGGTTGCCCTTAGTAACGGTAATGCATTATACAACGATCTCAACAGAAGAGCTTAAAGCAAAGCCAGGAGAGTACACAGAGAGAGAAGCTGAAGTTTAGGGATTGCATGGGTGTATGTCCATTATCTTACCTGAGGCCCAATGTCATTGTCCATGTCCCCACAGGTAAGACTATGTGTAACTAAGACACACACATCGCCAGGCCTGAATGCTTGGACTGCAGTAAAGCAATAGTATGTTGATGTTTGAAAGCAGCTAGTACACAGTCAAGTTTTTTAAAATTCTGCAGTAGCTAGTAATAATACTGTATTTAGCTCCACAGAATGGAGCATGACACAAGCCCTTTGAAGTGCAGTGATGTAATCAGGAGTGCTGCACCCCAATGGAGGAACAAACACAATGAAGAATTCAACCCCCAGGGCGTTGCTCTTGAAAATGAATGAATACAAATACAAAGTGGTCCAGTCCTCCTCCGTGTGGTGGAAGCAATTCATTTCAGGATAATGAGAGGAAAGTCCCTAGCTCTAAGAAAACAATGGAGTGGCTGCATGCAATAGCTGGCTGGGTAGGATTTTATTTATTTATAGTGGCTTGTAACTCCTACTATAAAAATCCACATGAAACGAAAATAAAGGAAACCACAAACAAGTAATTAAGGAGAAAATATGATGTTTTACAATTGAATTGCATTCTCTTGCATGATGTGACTAGACTAGATAAGTTAGCCTGGGGTAGCTTCCACATAAAACAGTAAGTTCAAACGGAATCTTGGGGTTAAATGAAGAGGGAAATACTATCCAGAACCCTAAAATATACCCATACGATAAACCATTTCCAAGATGTACTTGCTGTTAGGCTACAAGATTGAATTGCTTTCTCTGAAAGCCAAATAATTGACCACATTAAACCTAACCAATACTTTACATGCAGCAGAGAACCCAGGACCAGAAACAGAGGACAGAGGGAAGGAAACATTTCTTCATTCAGAGAGCAGCAAGGGTATGGAATAGGTTAACCAAGTCATGTTGTTTATGCTGAATGACTGGGATACCTTAAAATAAAGGGGCTGATGTAAGGATAGGCATAGGAAATTATTTTGCACTGCACCCTATGTAAGCTTAAAAGCAATGCAAATTACTCAACACGCACAAATAATGAGCTGCAAGCATGATAATGAGGGACGCAATGAGCACTGCCTGTGCATTGGGGTATTTAGCGGCCGCACTGACAGCCCAGAGGTGAGGGGAGTTAGGAGTGCAGAGAGCAGTAGGCGCTGTATGAGATTTGTGGAGCACATAAATCAAAGCAAACAAAATAATATGTCGGAGGAAGGGCAGCAAATTCATCTTAGCAAAGCTCTGTGGACAAGAATGTAACCACCAACCTGTCCCATACAACACAAACCTTAAATAGAGATCTCTGGACCAGAGTGTAGCCCACTAACCTGTCCCATACAACACAAACGTTCTATAGAGCTCTCTGGACCAGTGTCACCTACCAACCTGTTCCATACAACACAAACGTTCTGAGCTTTGAACAAGTCACCAGGATGTGATGACTGAAATGGAAAATGATACAAAGTGAATTTAAACAACAAGAATAAAACATTATTTCAGATTTTACACCCATACCAAGTTGCATCGTAGTGACATTTTGCACACAAAATCCACTCAAAGGCATAGCGTTTTCGTCATGGTTTGAAACTCTAATAATGATAACAAAACACCTCTGATACCAATGGGATTGACCCATATGAATCCACTGTGTTCCCTGATCCAGGACAAAAAACAAGAACACGATACAAAGCAATACATCATTCTTTGAATCTTCCTTTACTACTATGCAGGTAAGACATTTCAGCAATTTAAATAAAAAAATCTAAAGTTCAAAGGGAACATTGTCTCATATCACCTGCAATGCTGGAGTTTTACAATAAAAAATAACATGATTAAACAAAACCTCTTTAAAGTCTAATTATTATTTTGCGGGGGTTTCCGACTATTTATTTACTGTTTTCTCTGCCAGGATCAGTACCTGCAATAATGTCTCTTCTATGTGTTTGTTTTAAACATGGTTTCTGCAGAAAGATAGCTTGAAAAACACACTACCCTGAGGAAGTGATATCAGTGGGTTTGACGGTTGAATTGAGATTTTGCCTGTAGTTGTTTTACAGATCTGCAGCAAAGGAGAGTCCAACAAAGAGCACCAGACTAATCTGAGGACTTAAAGGCATGAGCTGTGAAAATAGAACAACAAAGAATTAGGGGGGACTTGAAGTCTTTAAAATCTTAAAAGGAGTTGACAAAGTTAACCTTCACCAATACTTTAAGTGCAGCACAGAAAGCAGGACCAGAGGAGAGAGCCTTAAGACTTAAGACACTTCTTCACACAGAGAGTGGTGACAGTATGGAATGGGTTACCCAGTCATTCTGTTGATGCTAAATACATTTGAATGCTTTAAGACCTGACTTGACGAACCGGACGAGCTTAGACTCATTTGGTATACAGGCAGTGAGAATGCAGGGGGTTCCACCTAGTATACAAGCAGTGAGAATGCAGGGGGTTCATCTAGTATACAGGCAGTGAGAATGCAAGGGGTTCATCTAGTATACAGGCAGTGAGAATGCAGGAGGTTCATCTAGTATACAGGCAGTGAGAATGCAGGGGGGTTTCAGACAAAACTGTACAGACCATGCACAACACCTGCATTGTGTCTGCAATGCCAGAAACCTCTTGTGTAAGTTGAATTGGCTGCACCTGTATTTTGTCCATGTGATAAAGAAGGTTATTTATTGATGAACATGCCGTGCAGCTTTCTGGAATTGTGATTCACAGTTGGTGATGCTTTGCAGTATATTAGGTTTGTAGGCCCTGTAAATAGTAAAGGTGCCACACTGTGCTACAGTGACCCCTGCTGGCCAGCCTGGTGAGCTCACATGGACACCAGCAGGGCTGTTACCTTTCCTGTAGGGGGCGGCAGCTCGTTACTGCACTAACAAGTAACTACGGTGTGATAGGTGTTACAGAAACTTGGTTGTCAGTGATGGAGACGAATATAATAGTAGTGGGTATACACTATATAGGAAAGACAGGCAGGACAGAAGAGGCGGAGGGGTAGCGCTATACATAAGAAATAGTCTTGAAGCCCAGGTGTTAAATCTGGACGAAGAAAACAACGCATAATCAATATGGGTCAGAATAATGGACAAAAATTCAAAGGGCATAATAATAGGAGCATGCCGAGCAAAATAATCTGTTATACAATGACATTAGAAATGCGTGTAGCAAAGGAGAAGCCATACTAATGGGGGATTTCAACTTCCCCCATATAAAATAGGAAAACCCGGTGGGGAGCATGACGGACCAAACTGAAATGGTGGAAATGACAAATGACTGATTCCTAATGCAGCAGTGTGGAGTAGTGGTTAGGGCTCTGGACTCTTGACCAGAGGGTCGTGGGTTCAATCCCAGGTGGGTGGCACTGCTGCTGTACCCTTGCGCAAGGTACTTTACCTGGATTGCTCCAGTGAAACCCCAACTGTATAAATGGGTAATTGTATGTAAAAATAATCTTGTAACAATTGTAAGTCACCCTGGATAAGGGTGTCTGCTAAAAAATAAATAATAATAATAATAATGCAATTTGTCAAGGCACCGACTAGAGGGAAGGCATGCCTTGATTTAGTCTTTTCAAAAAACGAAAACAGAATAACTAAAACAGGTCAGAGATTGGCAAACTCAGATCACAACATGGTCTCATTTGAAGTGATTTCTAAAACCCAAAAAGTAATGACTAAAGCTAAGGTTTACAATTTTAGAAAAGCAAACTATGAAGGTATGAAACAGAGACTAACAGATTGGAGTAAAATAGAGGAAACATCCACAGAAAAAGGATGGTTGTTTTTTTTAAAAATGTAGTACTAGAGGTGCAAAACAATTACATCCCATAAGTAGAAAAATCTAAGTCTAAAACAAAATGGCCAAAATGATTTAATAGATCAATTAAAAAAAAAATTCAGCGAAAAAAGACACTTTACAGAGCGTTTAAAAGGGACCAAAAACAAAATACACAGAAAGAGTACTTGGAACTGCAAACACAAGTCAAAAAGGAAGTTAGAAAGGCCAAGAGAGAGATAGAAATCAATATTGCTAAGGGGGCTAAAACCAATTCCAAAATGTTTTTCCAATATTAAAACAGCAAGAAAACATTCAAAAGAGGAGGTTAAATGTCTAAGAGATACAAATGGCAAAATCATAGACGAAGAAAAAAAATAGCAAATATACTAAATGATTAATTTTCACAAGTTTTTACAAAGGAGGATATGGACAACATGCCCCACATGTTGACCTGTTCCTATCCAGTTTTAAATAACATTAGCATAACAGAGGCAGAAGTGTTAAAGGAACTAGGAGCTCTTAAAATAAACAAATCCCCTGTGCCGGATGAGGATGATCCTCCCAATAGTACTCAAATAAATGAAAGAAGTTATTTACAAACCGCTAACCAAGACCATGCAACAGTCTCTTGACACAAGGGTTGTACCGACAGACTGGAGAATTGCAAACGTAATACCGATCCACAAAAAGGGAAAACCGAACCAGGTAACTACAGACCAATAAGCCTGACTTCTATTATATGTAAACTTATGGAAACTATAACAAGATCCAAAATGGAAAATTACATATATGGTAACAGTATCCTGGGAGACAGTCAGCATGGTTTTAGGAAAGGGAGATCGTGTCTAACTAACCTGTTTGATTTTTTTGAGGATGCAACATCGACAATGGATAATTGCAAAGCATACGACATGGTTTATTTAGATTTCCAGAAAGCTTTTGACAAAGTTCTGCATAAAAGATTAATCCTCAAACTGAACACATTTGGGATTCAAGGAAATGCATGCACATGGATTAGGGAGTGGTTAACATGTAGAAAACAGAAAGTACTGATTAGAGGAGAAACCTCAAAATGGAGCGAGGTAACCAGTGGTGTACCACAGGGATCAGTATTAGGTCCTCTGCTATTCCTAATCTACATTAATGATTTAGATTCTGATATAGTAAGCAGACTTGTTAAATTTGCAGATGACACAAAAATAGGAGGAGTGGCAAACACTGTTGCAGCAGCAAAGGTCATTCAAAATGATCTAGACAGCATTCAGAGCTGGGCAGACACATGGCAAATGACACTTAAGAAAAAAGTGTAAGGTACTGCACGCAGGCAATAAAAATGTGCATTATAAATATCATATTGGAGATACTGAAGTTGAAGAAAGAATCTATGAAAAAGACTTAGGAGTGATAATATCCTTGAGGAAATGAAAGAAGACAAGCGTTGAATTGACAACAGAACTGGCAGAAGGCACAGGTGTCGTTGTCCATCCATCAACGGTCCAAAGCACCTTTGACCATTGTTCCATAGTCCAATTTCTGTGTTCTTGTGCATATTTTAGCCTTTTAGTCTTGTTCCCCTTTCTTAACAGTGGTATTCTTACTGCAACACATCCTTTAAGTCCTGATTTCAAGAGTGACCTTCGCACTGTTGAGGTCATGGACAAATACACCTGTGCCTTCTGCCAGTTCTGTTGTCAATTCAACACTTGTCTTCTTTCTGTTCCTTAAGTACATTATCTTCAAGTATTGCTCATCCTTGTTAGACAGCTTTTTGTGTCTTCCAGTCCTGGGTTTGTCAATTACAGATGATGTTTTTCTGTACTTGTTGATTATGCTTTGGATACCACACCTTGAAAATCAAGTGATGCGAGCGATTTCACTCAATGTTTTTCCTTCTTTATGCAAGTCAGGTTGTTATAATAGTAGAAAACACTAGTGGAGGCTTTGAGTAAATTGTTGATGATCATAAATGCCCCAGAGTAGAAAATGCAACCTGTCTAAGACTTTTGCACAGCAGTGTATGTGTAATTCTAATCAATCTCTGTGACAGGTTAAAGTAATGAGAGTTGGGTTCAGATAAAGAAAAAGAGAAAAAAGTAAAAAGAGAGGTATAAATCCATGGGAGTATAGTCTAATTAAAACTCATTCAATCTGCTCTCTTAAAATGTAATTCCATAAAGGGGCCCATACATTCCCAAACTTGTTTGGTTTATTTTGAAGATCTGTGGCGGAGTGTCCCGCCCCTATTTATTATTATTTGTATTTTTGTTTGCGGCGCAGTTAAAAGCGCCGCGTCTTTTATTATTTATATTTAAAAACCCCGTGAGGATGCATGACTGATCAGCTACTGATTATGTAACTAGCTGACAGTCATGCATCCTTACCAAACGCGTGCAGACTGTGGCCGAGGGGTAATAAGATAATTAACAACTAGTTAACCCCTCGGCCAGAGTATAAGAACCGGCAGCTGTCCGGGTTGGTTGTTGAGTATAGAGAGGAGAGTACGGGAGAGCGGAGAGAAAGAGCGAGGAAGAGCGAGGAAAAAGAACAATTGCTATATTTAAAAAATATACTTGTTTCTGTTTGTTTGGCCATTGCACCGTTTTGTTTTGTTATTGTTTAAATCTTTCATTTTGTTTTGTTTATTAATAAATCCACGCTGAGTGCAGTAGCATTCAGCTTCACCCGCCCATCCATTGTTTTGGTTTCAGTTACTTCCTGGTCCGTGACGTCACCACACCTCACCACTGCGAGCCAGACTGTCACAAGATCGTATGTAAGTTTTTCAAGAGGCATTATCTCAGATACTAGTTTAACCCACGTCTTTAAAGTTGATGCTGTTTCAGACTTCCGTAATAACAAAATACATTTTTTTAGCTAAGTAGAAATCATGTCCATCAGTCTTTCACAGTCTGGGTCCAGCACCAACTCAACATCTATACCAAAAAGGTACAGAGCTGGGCATAAATTAAGGGATATATCAAAATATCCTACAATTGAATGTGTAGACTTCCAAAATAATTTAATTTTCTCACATTTCCAAAAAATATGGATAAGAGGGCCCAATTCAGAATGACATCTGTGGCATAAGCAGGAATTATTGGGAAATATTCCATGGAGATGAACTGGAGTCAGGTAGGTTCTATATACTGTATGAATTTATAATTAAATTCCTTTGCTTTGTTGCAAATTAATGAGGGGTTGATTTTCTCACAAATCCTCCACCAGAGTTCATCATCTATTTGATGGCCTAAGTCTTTTTGCCATATAGCCCTTAATGAGTTGAATGAAGAAGTAGTTTTATTTGATAGAATATTATAGGAGTCAGAGATGTTTTTGTTTAAAGATGTAGTTTTGAGCAAGAATTGATAGATTTCTGAAGTCTGAAAATTAAATGTATTGTTTTTTATTAAAAGGTTTAAGTGTCAGATCTGAAGATACTTGAAAAAATCTTGTTTGTTCAGACCAAATTCAGTCCTAAGATCGCTAAAATATTTAAGTTCACTTTTTTAAAAAGACACGAAATATTATAAATACCTATCTCACTCCAGTTCTTTAGTCCAGCATTTCTAATAGAAGGAAGTAGAGCTGGGTTAAGGAGTAGAGGAGAAAGAATAGATACATGAGAGGGGATTCCAAAACATCTCTTAGCATCTTGCCAAGCTAGAAGAGTATTATAAATTACAAAAGTTCTAGAAATCAATCCCAAAGACTTAAAGTTATGAATAAATGGCACAGGATGACACAAGAGACACTCAGTTTGTATAAAAATTGATTCTTTATGCTCCAAGAGCCAGCTGATTATATGTCTGATGTGAGCTGACCAGTGATAAAGTTGTAGACTGGGTAGGTGCAAGTCCAGCCCTCCCCTTAGACTTGATTAGAGTTGAAAATGTAATCCTTGGTTTCTTATTGCTCCAAATAAACAAAGAAATGATCTTGTTGAAAAAGGAAACTGATAGAAAGCAAGGAAGGGTTTGGAATAAGTGATTAAATCAAGGAAGCACGTTCATCCTGATAACATTCATTCGACCCAGAAGTGAGAGTGGCAAAAAAGACTAATTAAATCCTCTCTGATTTTGCCAATTAAAGGGGCAAAGTTTGCTCTATATAAGTTATGTAAATTTGGAGCAACAAAAATACCCAAATATTTGAAACCTGTCTGAGCCCAGCTGAAGGGATGTATTGTTTTCAGTTTCTCAGAGACAGAGGAGCACAGAAGGCAGGCATTGGACTTGCTAAAGTTTATCTTATACCCAGAGAATCTACTGAATTCAGTTATGGATTTCAAAGCAGCTGGGCATCATCAGCGTAGAGAGAGATTTTGCATTCTGCTTCCCCAGTCTGTATTTCACATATCCTACTGTTTGATCTTATGGATTCACCAAGAGATTCTATTGCCAAAGTGAAGAGGAGTGGGGATAAGGGGCATTCCTGCCTTGTACCCCTATGAAGTGTTAATCTTTCAGAGAGAATCCCGTTTGTTGAGACCTGAGCTTGAGGGTTAAAATACAATGGTTTAATCCAATTGGTAAAATTAGATCCCAGATTAAATGTGTCCAGTACAGCAAACATATACTTCCATTCTACCCTGTCAAAAGCCTTCTCTGCATCAAGTGATACAACCAATGAAGACACCCTTTGCTTATCTGTATAGTCAATGATATTAAGTAGACGATGAATATTGTCAGATGCAAATCTCCCTTTAACAAAGTGTCTGATCAGGTTTAATGATTTTTGGAAGGAGATTTTCAAGTCTTCTTGCTAACAATTCTGAAATTAATTTAAAATCAACATTTAATAAGGAAATTGGCTGAAAAGATGAGCACTGTAAGGGATCTTTATCTTTTCTGAGTATGAAAGTGATTGAGGCCGTTCTCATGGATTCTGCTATTGATCTGTGTGCTATCAAATTATTTAACATAGGCATAAAAATGGGCATGAGTTCTGGCCAAAATGTTTTATAAAACTCTACTGGATATCCACCCAGTCCAGGGGCTTTATTAGAAGGCATAGCTTTGATAGCCTGTATGACTTCATTGGGAGAAAGGGGAATTTAGAGCTTCTTTCTCTGATTCTGAAATTGTGGGGAGAGAGCTACTATCTAAGTATGTGTGCATGTCATCTTTTGTAAAAGTACATTCAGATTGATAGAGGTTCTTATAGAAGTCCCAGAAGTGTTAGTTATGGTTAGATCATAGGTAATTTCTTTTTTTTCAGTGTGGATTGATTTAATAGTAAGTTCTGCTTATTCACCTACTGGATTTGTTTCCAAATTGTTTTTTAACATGATTAGAGTAATTTAAATGTCATTTTATTCTTGTTGTTGTGAGATTTTTCCAATTTGTATTATCAGGGGATTGTTTGTGACCTGTTCTGAATGAGATGCCTCTGCTTCCAATTGTTTTCTTTGATTTAAAAGTTTCTATTTTTTGAAGAGCTGTATGAAAGGAAGTGACAACGTATGACTGCCGTGGCTGCATCCCACACAAGTGAAAGCAAGACAGGGGAGTTCTTATTATTCTCAGTATACTGGGCGATCCACTCTCTAAGCTTTACAGGGGAGTTCTTATCATTCTCACTATACTGGGCGATCCACTCTCTAACCTTTACAGGGGAGTTCTTATCATTCTCACTATACTGGGTGATCCACTCTCTAACCTTTACAGGGGAGTTCTTATCATTCTCACTATACTGGGCGATCCACTCTCTAACCTTTACAGGTGAGTTCTTATCATTCTTACTATACTGGGCGATCCACTCTCTAACCTTTACAGGGGAGTTCTTATCATTCTCACTATACTGGGCGATCCACTCTCTAACCTTTACAGGGGAGTTCTTATTATTTTATACTGGGCGATCCACTCTCTAACCTTTACAGGGGAGTACTTATTATTCTATAGTGGACGATCCACTCTCTAACCTTTACAGAGGAGTTCTTATCATTCTCACTATACTGGGCGATCCACTCTCTAACCTTTACAGGGGAGTTCTTATTATTCTCACTATACTGGGCGATCCACTCTCTAAGCTTTTCACAGGACTCAGGGTTGGAAAGGAGGTATGTATTAAATTTCCAATACTTGGATTTAGGTATAGTCTTGTCTGAGGTCATTTCTAAATAAACAGGTGCATGGTCCGAGAGTAAAATGGAGCCAATTCTACATGACAGAACTGAAGTAAAGTAATCTTGAGGAATAAAACAGTAATCTAGGGGGGAGTAAGATCCACGAGGGTTGGAATAAAATGTGTAATCCCTTATTTGTGGCTTTACCTCCCTCCAAGTGTCCAAAAGACCAGTGTCTTTTGTAGAAAGGTGAAGCAGTTTAGATACTTTGGCATTAGAGATAGGAGACTGAGAGGATTTGTCAAGGTCACTGTTAAGAATACAATTAAAATCGCCAGTCATTATCCCCAGACCTTCAGAGTTTTGATTAAACAGTACAACCATATCTACCATAAATTGTGGGCAATCTTCATTAGGCACATAAATGTTCAAAAACGTTTTTTTTTTGTTTGTTTTTTTTTTACCATGAACTGATCCACAAATCAATATGTACCTGCCTTCTGGATCTGTAAAACAAAACAAAAAGGAAAACCCAAAAGCCCACCCCAGAACAACGCCCTGACAATGACAAGGCAAAACATAGCAGCTAAGTCAACATACCCTGATGCAGAAGTCATACTCAGACTAGCAAGTAAATAACAATAGGTCAGACTTCCGTCTACCAGATGCCCTGCTGGCTTTACGGGATTATTTCACTGGCCAATCCTCCTAACTTACATACTCAGAAAAAATGAAACAGATGTGCTACATATCAAATACAAATATTGACAAAGCATTTTATATAGAGTTCAAATAAGCAATTTGCGAGGATCTGTCCACTAAGATACAATTGGGAGAAGTACACTGAAGGAAAAATACATTTAAAAAAAAGAAAAGAAGGGAATTGTGTCTGACCATTTAGAGTATTGTTTTTTTCAGTCTTTGCTTCCCAGTTCCCACAAAACCCATAGAGAAAGCATTAGCATAGCTTGATATGCATCTATGTGATAGGTGTTACAGAAACTTGGTTGTCTGAGAGTGATGGAGACGAATATAATATTAGTGGGTACACACTGTATAGGAAAGACAGGCAGGACAGAAGAGGCGGAGGGGTAGCGCTATACATAAGAAATAGTCTTGAAGCCCAGGTGTTAAATCTGGACAAAGAAAACAACGCAAAATCAATATGGGTCAGAATAATGGACAAAAATTCAAAGGGCATAATAATAGGAGCATGCTATAGACCTCCAAATTCAGATGCTGTGCAAAGTAATCTGTTATACAATGACATTAGAAATGCGGCAGAAAAGGAGAAGCCATACTAATGAGGGATTTCAACTTCCCTCGTATAAAATGGGAGAACCCGGTGGGGAGCACGACGGACGAAATTGAAATGGTGGAAATGACAAATGACTGCTTCCTAACGCAATTTGTCAAGGCACCGACTAGAGGGGAGGCATGCCTTGATTTAGTCTTTTACAAACTCAGACCACAACATGGTCTCATTTGAAGTGTTTTTTAAAACCCCCAAAATAATGACTAAAGCTAAGGTTTACAATTTTAGAAAAGCAAACTATGAAGGTATGAAACAGAGACTAACAGAAGTAGATTGGAGTAAAATAGAGAAAACATCCACAGAAAAAGGATGGCTGTTTTTTAAAAATGTAGTACTAGAGGTGCAAAACAATTACATTGCCGACCACGGAAAACGGGGGGGAGGTCAGGAGACCAGCTCCCCCAGCCGCACTTTCGCGGCAGGAAATACTGTGGCTGGAGCCCCTTGAAGGGCAGCTGCCGGCCACGAAGAAGGGGGGGGAGGTCAGAAGACCAGCTCCCCCAGTCGCACTTTCGCGGCAGGAAATACTGTGGCTGGAGCCCCACGGAGGGGAGCTGCCGGCCATGAAGAAGGGGGGGGGAGGTCAGGAGACCAGCTTCCCCCCCAGCAATTTCGCTGCAGGAGAAAGGGTGGCTGGAGCCCCACGGAGGGGAGCTGCTGGCCATGAAGAAGGGTGGGCAGGTCTGGAGACCACCCCCAAAATTTCCTTGGCCGGAGGAGCCGGCCTGTGCGTGGTCCACTGGGACTCTACAGTTATTGGGGTGGGAGGAGGACATCCCGCCTTGGCCGCCCCCAGAGACACCTTGCTTCCCCTGTTCCTGGGCCGGGACTGCTAGCCGGGACTTTAGGGACTAAGGGGGGAGGTGGTCGAAAAGGCCATGTGTGCTGCGCACAAGGGGGGGCATGTGTGGCGGAGTGTCCCGCCCCTATATATATTTGTGCACTGTTTTTGTCTTATTGTTTGCGGCGCGGATAAAAGCGCCGCGTCTTTTGTTATTGTTTTTGTATTTATAAAAACTTTGTGAAGATGCGTGGCTGATCAGCTACTAATTATTTAACTAGCTGACAGTCATGCATCCTTACTAAACTCGTGCAGACTGTGGCCGAGGGGTAATAAGATAATTAACAGCTAGTTAACCCCTCGGCCAGAGTATAAGAACCTGCAGCTGTCCGTGCTGCGGGGTTGAGTGTACAGAGGAGAGTACGGGAGCGGAGAGAGCGAGGAGAGGAAAAAACTAGATTTAAAACGACTGGTAAACAGTATTTGTTTATTCGTTTGGCCCTTGTGCCTTTTGTTTTGTTATTTGTTTAAATGTTTTGTTTTGTATTATTATTTATTAAACGCTGACCGCAGTAGCATTCAGCTTCACCCGCCCATCCACTGTTTTGGTTCAGTTACTTCCTGGTCCGTGACGTCACCACACCTCACCACTGCAAGCCATCCTGCCACAATTCGATATCGGCCTTGATCCTAGCTGCTTTAAGAATGGCCTCTTTATCAAGAAATTAAAAAAACCGAACCACAAAACTCCTCGGCTTCTGGTTAGGACACAGGCAGCCTGTGTAGCAGCAATCTGAAAAGTGGGCCTGCTCCCTCTACACCTTCAGGCAGTCCCACAATGTGGATGTTCTTGCATCTCCCCTAATTGTCAATATCATCCAATTTAAGTTCCAAATCGGCGATTTTAGCATTCAATGGATTCACCAAGCGATCATTAGCGGGGAGAATGTCATCTATATCTGAAATCCTGCCCTATGCTGCTTCAACTGTGCCTTGTGTGTGCGTACTCTCTGAAATCCCGATTAGCGAATTTTCCAAAACAGATATAGCGTTCACGATAGTATTTAATCTGTTATCAAAAGATTTAAATTGAATCTTGAGCCTAAATGTCAGGAAGCAGGGTATTCTGGTGGGGATGATCAGAGACCAAAAGTGACTCTAACGCGCTGTTTACTGTGCTGAGAGTGGCCGTGGTTTCTTTTTGCTTTTTGTTGATAGCACTCTTCTGTGAGCGGGTAGAGAGAGGGCACTCTTTGTGTGTTGGATTGTTAGTCATGTCCAAGGTCTTGTTCTGCGCTATTTAGAAAAGAAATGCTAGAGAAAAACTTTAAAAAGCACCGGATAAAAGCAGAGCCATGTACTCAGACAGCCATCTTGTTCAGTGGGTCACGTGATCCCTCTATGTCGCCACTCTTAATCTGGTTTCATTGCTGTGATTTTATATAGTACTGGGCAATCAATTCAAAACTCTTTCTGGTCACCAACACCACTTTAGCTGCCAGTCTGCATTTGAATTGAGTTTTGTTCCAAATTCATTATCATTGCTGGTAAAGTTGAGGTGTATTACAATTAACAATTTTTTTTTTTTTGTAAATGTAGTTTTAATAAAAAGCTGCAAATTCATATAAGCATCTGGGTATGGGTGTGCAGTTGTTGTTTAACATGATCCACTTCTGTTTCTGTCAGCATATCCTGGTGACTTGTTAAAACTCAGAAGCTCTCAGAATCATGGCTAACCTCAAGGTACACCTGGCACACCGCAGTGTAGTGATTAACCTACCCCCTGCAACACTTTAGCAAATGTAAGAATACATTGGCAGGAAATACCACATTGAGCACATGTGTTATTTCTTACATCCAATAGGTGTGTTGCAGGGGGATGGTTTTATGGTCACACTATTATACCAGATGTACTTAAAGGTTAGCCATAATTCTAAGAGCTCTAAGCCACTGGGGTGCTTTGAACTTTTTTTTTAGTCACCAGGAAAAGTAAAGAAAAAAAATA
Source organism: Acipenser oxyrinchus oxyrinchus (assembly GCA_030684275.1). Lineage (NCBI taxonomy): Eukaryota > Metazoa > Chordata > Actinopteri > Acipenseriformes > Acipenseridae > Acipenser > Acipenser oxyrinchus. The sequence continues at coordinate 25,599,494 of CM060259.1, forward strand.
TACAAAGTGCATCTAAACAACAAGAAGGGTACATTAGTTATGATAACTCTAATATACACATACCAAGCTGCTGTTTAGACCTTGCCAAAGTAGGCCTTAAACAAGAAAATGGCACAAATCCAGATGGTAAATGCTTTCCATTTTCACTGGGTTATTCATAACCTAATAGGCAGGTTTGCTGATAGCAAGCTTGGCAGTGGTAATATTTATTGTGTCTGTGAGTGAACTCAAATAGCCTCTATGACTTAAACACTAAAATATACACAGCTGCTAACAAGGTAGCACACTATCAAATTCAAATCTGAACACTGTGCAAAGTAACTCATGAACAATGGACTCCTTAGAGGCCATATGATGCTTTTAATCTCAGTCTGGGCTTTGAAGGACACAAGGACGTTTCTACAATAACCCATTCAAGCGCAGTGCAGAGATACGCAGCAGGCTTTACATTACAGCTTTGTTTTCTCCTGTATGCCTGCACAGGTATGTTTATTGGAGATTAAGTGAAAAAGGTCAAACCATTACAGGCAGTAGAGCTGGATGTTAATCACAAATAATAATGTGATCAAGATATTTTAACTAAAGCACTTCCTTAGTTTTGTATGGTTATTTGATAAGCTGCTGCAGTTTGTGATCATTTCATATTTTATCAAGTGTTTACTAGTCTATGTTCATTACATTGTTCTGTTGTAATTTATAAACCTGTACTGGTGCTTGAGTGTTGGAACTAGTTTGCAATATTTCACTTTTATTATTATTATTAATAATAATAATAATAATAATAATAATAATAATAATAATAATAATAATAATAATAATAATAATTTCTACTTGGCCAGACAAAGAGAGGAGGAGACCCCAAATATTTAAAAGTCATCTGTCTTTTCTGAGCCTGTCTGACACACAATGTATGTAGCAATTTCGCCTCAACAGACAAACAGTCACTGACATCTGCCAACTGCTTCAGCCTGTCCTGGAAGGAGACATGCGGAGAGCACATTGTTTGCCTGGAGCACTAAAGTACACGCACCAACACAGAATAGGCACTTCTATGTAAATTGTAAGGGGACCTGTTCTGTCAATGTGCAAGAAGTGTGTGATCTGTGATGCAAACAACTACATCACAAATGTGTATGCAGACTACCGTCGCTCATGACTTGTTTATCCTCGCTAATTCGCAGGTGGCAGCTGTGTTTCAGCGGGATGACAGCAAGAGGCTGGTTGATGGGGGACAACGGGTATCCACTGAAGCGGTGGCTACTGACATCGCTGCTCAACACCACGACCCCTGCCGAACAGAGGTATAACCGTGCCTTTAAATGTGCTCGTACTGTAATTGAGTGAACATTTGGAATCTCAAAATGTGATTCTGATGTTTGGATGTCTCTGGGGGAACACTACAGTACACTCCTCAGAAGGTTAGCAATATCATCCGGGCTTGTTGTGTTTTACACACCATAGCTCTCCGTAATGGATGTTGAACTTACAGAGGAAAGATTACAGGGTTTGAGGGAAGCAGATGCTTAACTTGAAGCCCCAGTGTTGGAGGTTGCAGATGCTGCAAGTGCCAGGCAGGTCAGACAAAGCCTTTTAGACAGGGGTTCACAGGTACGCATGCGGACCAGTAAACAAAATGCGGACTTAATTATTGTTGTATAAGAGGCAAATGTGTACCTTCAGTATATTTATTTTAACAGGAAAGCATTTAACAGTGATGGTACTCATAGTTTGAAGGTGAGCTATACATGCTGAACTTAAGTAAAACTCCTAATTCTAAATTTTTCACGCCACCGCCACTCGCTCACTCGCTCGCTCGCTCAGCAAGTGAAACAGAAAAAAAAATGATGTAACTTAATTTTGCTTATAGATCACTTTTTTAAAATTTCGTATTCACTCTCCCCCTCCAGGCTGCTAAAGAAATGTGTAGTCTTGCTTGAGGGGCTTGGTCATCCTCTTCACTTGGGCTGCTGGACATTTTACAAATTTTTGCGCTTTTGTCTTCCTTCTTTTTTTTGGTTTCAAAATACCCTCCATTCGCTATCGCAGACGCACAGGTGCTCTTAAAGGGAATGTTGAATCCTTATTGGTTGTAACCTTACTCCTCCCCACTGTGCTTTGATTGGCTGGGCGCATGATTCACTATTTGATGTACATTAGCCCATGCATGACACCCAACTTCTAAATCACGTTTTCGTGCGCTATCACAGTGGTTCGCTAACACTGTTATTTTTGCCCTAGCGATAGTGGCTATGCAGATATTTGTTAAATAGGGCCTATGTCTAATATCATTGGTGCCTACATGAACAATTACTTTTGACACTTGTTAATGGTTTTCAACCAGATTTTCCAATTTGGCAACAATGTCAATAACTCTAGCACCTGGAATACATTCAACAGACACTTTCTGAGTATTCTTGAATGCTGTGTTGATATTTCTGACAATGGAGCCACCAACTAGAGCACCTCACTAGAGATGATATCATAAGAACGTAAGAACATAAGAAAGTTTACAAACGAGAGGAGGCCATTCAGCCCATCTTACTCGTTTGGTTGTTAGTAGCTTATTGATCCCAGAATCTCATCAAGCACTGGTTACCTCGCTCCATTTTGAGGTTTCTCATCTAATCAGTACTTCTGTTTTCTACATGTTAACCACTCCCTAATCCATGTGCATGCATTTCCTTGAATTCCTACTGCGTTCAGTTTGAGAATGAATCTTTTATGCAGGACTTTGTCAAATCTAAATAAACCATGTTGTATGCTTTGCAATCATCCATTGTTGATGTTGCATCCTCAAAAAAACCAAGCAGGTTAGTTAGTCTCCCTTTCCTAAAACCATGCTGACTGTCTCCCAGGATATTGTTACCATATAGGTAATTTTTCATTTTGGATCTTATTATAGTTTCCATAAGTTTACATATAATAGAAGTCAGGCTTATTGGTCTGTAGTTACCTGGTTCGGTTTTGTCTCCCTTTTTGTGGATCGGTATTATGTTTGCAATTCTCCAGTCTGTCGGTACAACCCTTGTGTCAAGTGACTGTTGCATGATCTTGGTTAACGATTTGTAAATAACTTCTTTCATTTAATTGATTATTATTAGGAGGATCTCATCCGGCCCAGGGAATTGTTTATTTTAAGAGCTCCTAGTCTCTTTAACACTTCTGCCTCTATTATGATAAAATTATTTAAAATTGGATAGGAACAGGTCGACATGTGGGGCATGTTGTCAGTGTCCTCCTTTGTAAAAACCTGTGAAAAGTAATTATTTAATATATTTGCTATTTTTTTTTTCTTCGTCAATGATTTTGCCATTTGTGTCTCTTAGACATTTAACCTCCTCTTTGAATGTTCTCTTGCTGTTATAATATTGGAAAAACATTTTGAAATTGGTTTTAGCCCCCTTAGCAATGTTGATTTCTATCTCTCTCTTGGCCTTTCTAACTTCCTTTTTGACTTGTGTTTGCAGTTCCAAGTACTCTTTCTGTGTACTTTGTTTTTGGTCCCTTTTAAACGCCCTGTAAAGTGCCTTTTTCGCTGAATATTTTTTTAATTGATCTATTAAACCATTTTAGCCATTTTGTTTTAGATTTAGATGTGTCTACTTTTGGGATGTAATTGTTTTATGCCTCTAGTACTACATTTTTAAAAACAGCCATCCTTTTTCTGTGGATGTTTTCTCTATTTTACTCCAATCTACTTCTGTTAGTCTCTGTTTCATACCTTCATAGTTTGCTTTTCTAAAACTGTAAACTTTAGCTTTAGTCATTACTTTTTGGGTTTTAAAAATCACTTCAAATGAGACCATGTTGTGGTCTGAGTTTGCCAATGGCTCTCTGACCTCTGTTTTAGTTATTCTGTCTTCGTTATTTGAAGTAGGTGCCTTGACAAATTGCGTTAGGAAGAATTCAAATTGCGTTAGAATGAATGTGATGTGCTTTGTAATGTGAACACTATGAAGAGTATGCAGTGCATACTTGTGAATTAACAGTGCTTCACAGCATTCAGCTGCTCATAACTCAGATACTTGCACAGCCCCAAACCCATACATATTAAATATCTCTTCAATATGTTTTTATCACACGTAGTAATGAGCTTATAAAAGGACACAGTGTTAGGAGCCTGTAACCTTTTCCCCTTTCTTGATAGATTTGAAAGGTTTCTGCTTATTTAAATATTATTATTGTTTTAAATCTTTTAATCATTTACCAGTAACAGCTCGTACAAGTGTAGGAGACTTTAAGCAGCGCTGTTGTTTCTGTTTAAAGTGTCGCAGTTCAACTTGGGACCACTGATATGAATTATGAGGAGATAAGATGTCTTTCTCTAACCTGATTGGCCAGCTCAAGCCAGACAAATTACATCATGTTTTCCTTTCAGACCACATTTTTTTTTTATTTCGGTACATTTCACAATATCTGCCTACTAACTGCAGGGAAATATAAAAGACAGCTTTGTTCTCTGTTTTTAATAGTTTAATGGTTAAGAAAAGCTGCCCATTTATCTTCTGTCAGCTCAAGCTGCTGGTAGCATCCCCTTCCCAAATGGCACAGAGTCCCAACGTCTTCCTTCAGATCTGCTGTGGTGTGTCACAGTGCTCGAGCCCTTTGATATTCAATAGCCACCTCGTTTTCTAACTGACATGATCAAGGTAATCCAACCCTCTTCACCCACAGGGGAGAAGAACTTGTAAAAGGAATACACACGTCCACTTTATAAAAAAGGGTTTGTTTAAATTCATTCTTCTGTATACAGCACTCATGCTGGTTTTGAAGCTGAAATAAAACAAATAAAACAGTGAATGAAGAATGCTGGCTTGTGTTTTCATTGCTTCACTACAAATAATACTTCATTTGTACATCAATGGAACTGCTAAGCTGGAAAGGAGAAACTTCAGAATGCAGTAAGAGCTACTAGAGTTATCTTATGGCATTGTTTCAAGGTCACTTGCGCTATAACAATGACTGGTTGTGATGTACGACCATTATCTGACACTCTGAGAATTATTTTGTGAACAGCTGAACATGGTTTAGCTGTAGTGTCATAAAGAGGTAGCCCTGAATAGTTGACAATTCAAATAGTAAAGTGACAGTCAACCTCACAAACTGGTAGTCGCCCAGTAGTGCGGCTCTCACTTTTGCAATTCATTAACATATGAATGACAATTTAGAACACTGTTGTTTAAAAAACAATTCAAGCACGTTTTAAAATACATTGTGCACAAACAGCAAAGAGCTACGACACAGTGAGTTCACAAATAGAGCACCAGACATTATCAAACACATGATTTATTCATATATTTTTAAAGTGACGACTGCCAACCGATTGCATTCTTTATTTAGTAAATTAGGAGTTGATCTAGCCCTAGTGCCGAATACCAAGCATGGTCAGTCTGGCAATGGTGAACCATGGTAAAAGATGGCCAGTTTTGGGTTAACAATGGCAATACAGTAGTTCATGATTGAACCAATAAAATAAACATGACACACCATGGGTTAAACTAAATGAAGGTTTTTGCTGTAGTTTTTGCATTAATTTCTAAGCTCAAAATGTTACAAACAGCCCATTTAAAGGAATAATCTTCCATTGGACGTTTCCTGTCAGCATCATTTTGCATTCTGATTAGTTTATTAATCACACTTGGAGCCTGATTGTCAAAAGTTAGTAAAGGTGTTTACACATACTTAAGGGCTGTTTTGAGTGAGTAAATGTACACGTTTCTTACAATTTTGCATTCAAGTTTTGAGGCATTATCAGTTTGACAAGCGAACCCTTTATGAGCTTTGTGAATTACTTCAGGCGGATTTGGAATCACCAACAGAATACACCCAATTCCAGTTTTTACCAAAGTCACTTTGGTCCTACATTTGTATGGCTATGGATGAGTAGTCTTCAGTATGCAAGATCATTAATGATGTAACTGAAGCCTGGATACAAAGAGCTCCTGCTTTTATTAGATTCCCACTATTAGTGGCTGAGCAACAGCAAATTCAATTCGATTTTTATCAAGATATAAGAATGCCTCCAATAATTATGCTAATTGATTGTACATATGTAGCAATAAAATCTCCTGCAGAGTCTGAAGCTGTTTTTAGAAATAGGTCAATATTCCACTCCTTAAATGTCCAGTTCATCAGCGATGCTCATTGCTGTATCACTAATGTATTTGCTAATTGTGATTCTTTCTTTTTACAACAGAGTGAAACTTGGAGAATGTTTGAGAGTGGAGAAATCATGGATTGCTTTCTACTTGGTAAGTGACATATTGTTATATATTTAATTACCTATAATTATCTATCTGTAAATTAACAATTCTGCAATGTGTTGTATGTTATCTGTTGCAGGTGACAGTAGCTAGCCTTTAAAGAAGTGGCTTCTGACTTCAGTGACTGGTCCTACAACAAAACTGAGGAAAGATATGACAAAGCACATAGAAATACACAAAGCAAAATAGAACATACCTTTGGTATGCTTAAGAAGCATCTTATTCCAACACCATATTCACTTGCAGTGCCTGCTCCTGCTCTAATGAAGAGAGTCTGAGAGCTGCGTGTTCGCTGTTCAGCACCTTCACCTGCTCGAGGGAAGCTGGGGGCTCTTTATATTAGCAAGTACGTCAGTAACAGACATCCCCGCCACGGTGGTGAATTCAAACTGGAGCTGCTGTATCAGTATGAAAAAAATAGTTGATGGCCAGGACATATGTCAGCAGTGTATAAAGAATAGCATAGAAGAAATGGCAATGGAATGTTGTAGCAAAGTGGTTTGTAGTGCACAGGTGCAGTGGTGATGTGGTGTTCAGGAATGATAGACACAAGACAGTTCACGGTGAAAAGGCAGCTCTTTATTTGCTCTACACAACAATGTGTATCGCTAAGGTAAACAACAGGGTTCAGTCTCCAAATAATAATACACTAAACAAGACAGACACAAATACAACACGGTCACAAGTCCAAAGTGAGTGCTCTTAGTGAAAGTGGTGATTTACAGGTTTATTCGTGCACAATGGTGAAGTGTAGTCCGGGTTTAATTGCTGGCGGTTTAGCTACAGTTCCCGGAGGTTAGTCTTCTATAATGACAAGCACAGACAGTTAGCAACAAACAAAACACTTAACACTCACGGTAATTAATTACTTCCGTTTCCCAAACAGGTCCTTTCAGTAACCACATCAAAGGAACAGATTACATCATCACACCCCCTGCGATAGCTAGTTCAATCACGTCTCCTCCAATCCATGACTGACATATCGCGTACCGCATTAGGGCAATGACTTTGGGCACTGTGACTCCGCCCCCTTCCTGGATGGCTGGCTTCCAACTGACCCTGGAATGAACTTCCAGACCATCCACTACAAGGCACACTGTTCCTGTTATACAGCGCCCTCACAGGTCGGGAGGGAGATTGTTGAGTAGGATTCATTCGCTCTCTGTTACAAATGTATATCACAAATTCATAAGCAGTTCTCCACATACCTGCACAAATGTAAGTGTGACATACATACAGATGGATGGCTGTATGGACAGAGTCACCTTTATGTACCCCCACAATCTGATATTATCAACAACTTATGTTAAGTGGATGGATGGGTGAACAAACAGACAGACACCCCCTACATACCTAGAATCTGACTTTACCAAGAACGTATGTTACATAATGTCAATACCAAGTTTCATGACACTTGGATAATCCATATTGAAATAATGTGACATGTGTACATAAAGAGGTACCACCAACTCCACTATATTCCTTTTAAGTACCTCACAAGTTGAAATCTTTAAAGCTTGGGCTGGGTGTTACCTTGAGGTAGTTCATGGAAACTATAGCTGTGCTGTACGACTGCATTACAGTGCTGTACGACTGCATTCGTTTTAAAACTGAACAGAACAGCCTCCCCCAAGTTTTTCCACATGAGAGACCTGACAAGAATTCTGTTGCATGTTGCTTGGACCTGAAGTGTTGTATATGGCAGTTTGCCCAGACCCTGATAGTCAAGGACTTGCTGACTCTCAAGTCAGGGCAGTTCCAGGAACCTAGTGTTGCTGCCTTGTGCATGGCATGACTCTTTGACCTCCAGAGTTTCGAATAAAATTCAAAGATAAATTCAAATGTACAATAAGAGCTACTGCAATGTGCAACCGATGAAGAGCTTGTGCAATATGCAACTGATGAAGAGCTAGTGCAATATGCAACTGATGAAGAGCTAGTGCAATATGCAACTGATGAAGAGCTAGTGCAATGTGTAACTGTTGAAGAGCTAGTGCAATATGCAACTGATGAAGAGCTGGTGCAATGTGTAACTGATGAAGAGCTAGTGCAATATGCAACTGATGAAGAGCTAGTGCAATATGCAACCGATGAAGAGCTAGTGCAATATGCAACTGATGAATACAAGAGCCTTTGCGCGAGTTTGTTATCTCTCCGACGAACACCGCCCATGAAATGAATATCGCATTTCATGTTTTTTTTTATGTCATATCTTGTTTATGCCATGAATGTTTACACTTTCTGTACATAAGAGAATAACTTCCATCCATCTCAAACCACACACTTCACAATTACTACTTTTTTCTGGTGTCCCAAAACGTGTGGTATCCCGCTTGCAGCTTGTTCAGAACACCGCCGCTAGAATTCTGACTAAAACCAGAAAAGTTAACATATTACCCCTGTTTTGGCCTCTTTACACTGGCTTCCTGTGCAGTATAGAATTGATTTTAAGATTTTGCTGTTAACCTACAAGACCCTGAATGGATTAGCACCTAGTTATTTGCAGGAGTTACTGACCCTGTATCTTCCAAACCGCACTCTGAGATCACAGGATGCGGGGCTGCTGGTTATTCCTAGGGTCAACAAAAGCAACACAGGAGGTAGGGCTTTTTCTTGTAGAGCTCCTAAATTATGGAATGCTCTGACTTCGTTTGTCAGGGAAGCTGAGACCGTTACAGTTTTCAAGTCAAGACTAAAAACACACTTTTATAAATTGGCTTTCTCATCTTAGTGGGTTTTAATGTAACTTTAAAATTGCTGCTTTTGTATTATTATGTGTATACTTTATTTAGATCTGTTATTTTGATGGTCTTACTGTGGCAGTTGTATGTGTGACATGCTATACAAATGCATTGTGATTTGTTCTTTTCTTCTGCTATGTACTGTACAGTGCTTTGGGATACTTTTGTATAAAAAGAGCTATATAAATGCAATAAATAAAATAAAAATAAAGATACAATCACGTGACATGCAATTCATCTTCCAGCTTCTGAGCTTGACAGTCACCTTTCTATTCAACTGCTGGTTGACTACATTAAAGTGTTTTGAACTTTGACTGCTTTGACCCTAAAGACACAATCAATATGAACTAATAAGTGAAACAGCAGCAGACTACCTAAAGGTAAGGCAAGCAAGCTGAGAACTTTCATCAACCCAACATGGTAATTACATTTTTTGTTGCTATAACTGCACATGAGTGAGCTGTCTACAGTGAATGTATTAAATACCACTTTAAAAAGAAATGCTAATGAAAGAACAAGCTATTGCTTATTCTGAAATTACTATAAAAGCTTTGATCTGAAACCAACTTCACAGCGAATGTAATGTTGCTGCTTGTCATTTGAACTTTAATGGGTGTGTAAAAAAGCATCTCCACATAAAAGCTTTTTGACGAACAGACCAAGAGCTAACACATATGAAAGAGCTTCAGTGTTAGATCTCAATACTTCATGGATTAAATATTCCTCCAAATGATAAAGTGCTGCAGGATAGAACAATAATGTCT
>CM060259.1:25614261-25711761 GCA_030684275.1 Acipenser oxyrinchus oxyrinchus
TCATTGGAAAAGAATGGTTCATTTCACACTTCACATAGCACTTCCTCAGCAAGTCACTAAAGCATGTTGGAACAAAACATATTTGAAGGTCAAAAAGGGTTTCAAGATGTATTCATCCGGTAGAGACGATAATTGAAAGTTACACATAAATTGCACACTTGGTGGAAGACAGTGTATGTTTAGTCATGGTTAGTATATTGATATATTAAACTTCCTTCACAAAGAATTCATGTTTTCTGAATACCCCCGTTTTCAGAATTCCGTTTTTACTACCCCCCTTTATGATTGTTTAGATGAACTTTGAATTTCAGCTTTTCAACACTTGTTTACAGATTTATAGAGAAATTTTTTTTTGCATTCACAAGCGGGTGAGCTGCTTTTCTGATCGCCCCCAGTAATACCCCTAATATGTAGACCTACCTAGAAAACTTGGAAATAAATTGTTTTCACAGACTTTTCACCTGTTTTAAATTTTTAAAAATAAAAAACCCAGGAAATGTTATATGAGATAAAAACCAAAAATCTATATGCAGCATAGTCTGGAACAGCCCAAGTGTTTTATAGAAGTAAGAGCCAGCGCAATCTAGTGGTCTGCCACTCATCTCCTTTAATACAAGGCTAGGCACTAGATGGCACTGGCGCTGGCGCTTACTACTATAAAAGCACAGGCTGAATTACATTGATGTAACAGACAAGTAGAACTGTTCCCACACTTACAGTCTCTTCAACCACACTGCATGATTGTAAAGTTATGAAAAGCTAAGAAAACATGATGAAGTATTGTATCCCAGAACCCCATGTATTTTCTGATATTTGGCTGAGGTCTCTTGTAGTTTTGTTTGGTCTGATTTTTTATGGCAGTGTTTGTACCCCGCCACAGTTTCTGATATAATTTGAAACGAAAAACTTTTTGTGGTTTTCTAACTGATATTATTTTAAAAACAAGCTCTAATTGCTGTGTGATTCCCCTAGCTTGTTTTTGCTAGATTTCTCTCAAGTCCATTAATAACATTAAGATAAGTGCTGCTTGTGTTTGATAAACTCTGATGGGAACGCAGTTAGGGAATTCATTTGGTGCTAACGATGACTGGAACTTTAAAGATATGCCTGTATTATTGCCATGTCCCAAGGGAAGAAGGAATCATGTTTCACTGGGGTGTTTCCACAAGTGGGCCTTGAACCTGAGCAACATGGCTCTTTCTAAAATAGTCTAAATAACTTAATGTCATTCATACAGAAAATTGAATATGGTTGTCTGGGGACAATATGAGATGCTCACAATTTGGGATGTGATTTAGACTTCTGCTCACTGTAAAGTAAATGATCAAATAGTGAACAATACTGGGAAATCAGGTAGTTGCTTAGTTCAGCAGTACAAAATGAAAGAAAAAAATATTGTAATATGCAGTGTTGGGCAAGGGCAATTTTTGGTAACCCCAAAAAAGTGTTATTAACACTGAAACAGAAAATAGGGTGTATCTATCCTATTGATGGAAAAGTGAGCAGTTTACATACTGGTCATTTAAATTGGACTTTTCCTGGTGTTTTGCACACAAAAACACAGTCACACTGTTAGATATTTGATTTTCAAGTTGTTGATCTTAATTATCAAAACACAAGCAAGGCAATTTAAACTCCACATGAATAAACTAGCACAATACCTTTAAGTTTCATAAGGGTGCAAGCTGTTCAAATCTGGAGTTGTACTGCCCCCTTGTGGAAAATTGAAGTCAGACATGAACCAAACTCTACATCTGGCAAATACAGTAATAATAAATGTGGTAAACTTGTATAGGAGTATGCTCAACATTTCACAAATGTCATACTTGACAGATTTCTATGGAAACCTGCTTAGCCAGTTGTCATGAAATTAGTATAAACATAATGTATTGTCATTCGTCATTGAGAGCATCTGATTCTGGGGATACAGGGGTTTCTGTCTCTGTCTGTATATCTGTATGTCACACTTACATTTTTACATGTATCTGTATACTCGCTTATCATTGTCAGGGAGCTTTGTCATTCTTATTACTCTGCTATTCTGTACATACTGTCGATCATTGCTAGATCTGATTCTGAATTTACAGCTGTGGTGGGGAAGGATGTTCCTGACAGACTTGTTTCTAAAGCAAATCATTTAGCTGGTTTGAAAGATGATCTTATCATTGAGTATTTATAGTTATGGGTGAACTCGTCACAACTTCAACATCACTATGTATTTATGTGATATAGCCTTTTGCATTGCCAATCATACCACAGCATTGCAATGAAGATCATATAAGACATTGCTCTAAAAGAACATATAACTAACTAAATATTTCCAGTTAATCCTATCTAATATGTATCACCATCACTTTGTAGATTTCGCATTTTCCTATATGAAAGATGCACACATTATGTTAAATGTATATTTGGTTTTAAATGGTATGTTTTTCAGAGCATTTATAAACAATAAAACTGGCAAACGTCTCTTGCACGCTCCTCCATGAGGCACTTCCTGCTGAAGGCACGCACACGACACACGGGAGTTTCTTTCGGGGAGTTCAAAATGTTTTGGGTTTTCTTTAGATTTTTTAAAGATTTTTTTTATTTTTTATAAATAGCTATTTCTCCAGAAAGAAAAACTTTCTAAATGTTTGCCATTTATTTTCTTCAGAAGAACTCAAGCGCCCAAAAACTTTACGCATGGCTCACCTTTGAGTACCAAGCACTGCTTTTCCTGTTTTATTGTCTTATGATATTGATTTAGTTCCTTCATGCAGTGTCTCCTAGTTGACCAGAATTACATGACAATTGAAAAATCCTATTCAACTGTGTTTCATACAGGACAATGTGAGAGAAGTGAGGATTATACAGCAGCATGTACTGTAAGCAGGCCAGAAAACACCTCGCTGGAGGGAATGGAAATTCACTTTAAAAAGCCTAGTAGCAGGTTGTGACAGATGAGATGCTTGAGTTCTGTGTAATTTAGCCTTTAAATATGAACACTAATATAATGTACACAGCAGGTCAATGTAACTGGGTTGCAGAAGGTACATCCTGCATAATACATTATATATGTGACACAGGGTTAGTTACCTAATATATTCATTTCACAAGATTTGGTCCACAGTATGTAAACAGCATACATTTAGGTCTGGATCACTTCTGTGCTGGCTTTTTAAATGATTTATTCTAACATGTCCTTTACATGTTAATGGATTGTAACTGTAGCTGCACGTCTGTCCATCTGAAACTGCACATTCACGTCCCGTGCGATCAGTCGATTACCAGTTTCTGAGGTTGGCTGTTACTTGTATTCGCCTAATGTTACCCCTCGTTAGAGTGCTCAAGCTTGCTGCTATTCTGCAGACAATACTGTGCTGCCCACTAGATGGTGCTTGTGCTTACTAATAGAAAGGATGATCTAGTCAGCATTACACATGCCTGTGGCAACCATCTCAATCAGAGGAGCAGCTCCTGAACTCATAGTTAAGCAGCGTTCAGTTTGAGACTTCACAGACTTCCCAACAACAGCAAAAGCAGTAAACTGATTGCAAACAGTAGAAACAGGGAAGTTCTGCTTGCTTTTCTAAACAATCAAAATAGTTCCATGCTTTTTTTCTGCCATGCACATCCGTTCATTATATAGCACTCCACTGCACCGTTCTGAAAGTAGTTAATTTGAGAACATGACAATGTTAAGAAAAACAGCCTTTAAAATTGACTACCATGTTGCCACTGCCAACACTAGCCCCTTTTTAAGTGGCAAAGCCATTTAAAAAAAAAAAAAAAAAAATTACCACAAACCACCCAAAAACCTAAAATGCTTTTTCTTAAGGCAACACACAGGGCTTATATCCTTAAAGTTGATTCAATATAATGAGGAAGCAGCGTGGTCCAGTGGTTAAAGTCCAGGGCTTATAACCAGAAGGTCACCAGTTCAAATCCCACCTCAGCCACTGACTCATTGTGTGACTCTGAGCAAGTCACTTAACCTCCTTGTGTTCTATCCTGCGGATGAGATGCTCAGTCAATGTCCTATTGTAAGTGACTCTGCATATAATGCACAATTCACAGCCTACTTCTATAAAGCGCTTTGTGATGGCGCTATAAAAAAAAAAAAAAAAAGATTATAAAGATATATTTAAATGTAAAGGGCAACAAACCAAGGGTGATAGAGTTTTTTTTTTTTTTAAAGGAAGGTGGTTGTGGTTAACAGTGTGCAGGTGCAAAGTGTGTTTAATGATATTTTTATGTCCAGTGCCTGACTGCAAAACAAATAGTAAACCATAAGTGATGTTGGGTATACAGCAGCGTGTATTACTTAATTTATAATCCCCAGGTTTGTCGTGAAATAATAGTCCCGTTTTTATTATACACCCACACAAAACCCAAAACACATACATAAGTCTGTTAGTGCGTGAATTAATGCTAGTGATGCAAATACAATTATTTGTGATACAACTGCAGTGCTGTTCTGGGTTTGTGCTGGCCTCTGGCGACAGCTCCAGAACGTGTTAGCTGTCTAGTGATAGCAAGCAACAAATAGACAGAACAAACAAACACTCATGATACAGATATACAAAACACAGGTCCTTCCGGGTCACTTTTCATCAACCAAAACGAGGCAACAGATTACATCGCTTCGACCCCTATTTATATTGCCACTCATGACCCCTTGGTAAACGATTGAAGCCGCTCCTCCAATCCGCAGCTGCCACATCATTTCCCTTCCGGGTCGATGAGTTAGTGTACAGAAGCTTCGCCCCTTTTTTAAATGACGACTTCCTTTTAACCCTCGTAACAAAGTGTCAGGCAAAACAGTCCAGGGTACTCTGTTCCTGTTACTTAGCGCCCTCACAGGTCGGGAGGGAGATTTACCACCAAGAATCATTGTCTTTCTGTCACAGTGGTGTTTTAGTAAAGTATTCTAATATATGACCAGTCGGGTGCAGTGTGTGTCAGTGTTTCTCTATAAAATCAAATGGAATGTAGTAACAATGTCGTGGGTTGTATTGTAATAACTGACCAACACAGCGCAGTACTTGTTGTCATGTGTTGATTTCAATGTACACATCATGGGCGATTTTATCAAAGCTTCCTCTTGTCACCTTATTTTCTAAAAGAACTGAACACCTGTTGATTTTACAAAACAAAATCACAACCACCATGTTCTCTTAAGCACTCTGATTGCTTGTGTCTCATTTTGTAACATTTCAGCGCTGCCACCTTTTATTCGAAACCCTTTTATCAGATCCTAATGATGAACTGCATTGCACACAATTTCCATTACACGCACACACAACAGCTGCGATGCTGGCTCCGGGGATCAACCACAGTGCGGTCTCCCCAGCGCATCAGCAAGACAACCGTCTGGATTGAGTGAAGTAGGGTACATCTCTGGGGTCTTCAAGTGGGCACCTTGGTGTTTCGTCGACTAGCCCACGACACCTCAAGAGGGCTCAACGGTGATTCTGGCGTCCCAGCATCACCCCCCTCTGTCCCCCACTCAACTCAGCCCAGCTTACTTACCCATACATCAGCGTTTCTTTCTTTCTATTGTGCTTGGGATCCCCAGCCAGAATCTTTCCGTCTCAACCACAGCCAGTTGCTGCTCCTCTCTGCTGCTTCAAATAAGTTCTTCACTGTGCGACGCAACTCTTGGCCACTGAATCCGACGTCTCTGAGAAACTGGGTTGTTGAGTGTGCCACAAATCCTCGACAACCCACCTCCACTGGGTAAACCCGGACTCTCCATCCTCGCTGTTCCGCTTCAGAGGCTAGTTGAGCATACCACAGTTTCTTCCTCTCATACGCCTCATCTACAGTATCCTCCCATGGCACTGTTAACTCTACCAGATGAACAAGGCGTGCTGATCCAGACCACAAGACAATATCTGGTCGAAGGTTAGTGGTGGCAATCTCAGGTGGAAAAATATGCCGTTGACCAACATCTGCCAGCATTTTCCAGTCTCTAGCAGCTTCCAGTTGTCGTGGGCGAGGATTGGTTTTAACATTTTTTCTTGGTGGTTGTTCTACTGGGCGGAGGAATGTTGTCTTTTGTGTGTAATGCTTTGATGGAACTGGTGGCAACTTATTGGTCATGTTACGCTTGTCTTCCAATGCTAAGGCCAAACATCGCAGCACCTGGTCATGGCGCCTAGTAAACAGTCCTTGGCTAACAGCCACCTTACATCCTGTCAAAATGTGCCTTAATGTTGCAGGTGATGAACACAAAGGACATGAGGGATCCTCTCCTACCCAGAGGTTTAGGTTCTGTGGTGAAGGGAGAACATCATATGTTAACCTGATGAGGAAACTGATCCTGCTCTGTTCCATTGACCATAGGTCTTACCAGCCAATCTTGCGTTGTTCCACACTCTCCCATCTCATCCATTCTCCCTGCTTGGCCTGGGAAACAGCCTTTACGCACCTCATCCTCTCCTCCTGCTTTTGCACCTCGTTGACTACCAGCTTCCTCCGTTGAGCTGGGGCTGCCTTGTGCCATGTAGGAGGTGCTGAACTGAGACCAAGACCCCCTCTTCCATGCTGAACTTGCCCTATGATATCACCAATTCGAAGGGCAGCCTTTGCATCCTCCACAGCTTTCTTTGCCGCCCACTTTCTTCCAGTTTTCAACACAGGTGCTGCCTCCCTTACGCATTTGTCGCGTGACTCTACTAATGTCATTTCCAGTCGGACCTTGGCGCACTTAAACTCCTCGGATAGAGCGGAGACTGGTAGCTGCAGTATTCCTTTACCATAAAGTCCCACTCTGCTGAGGCAGCGTGGAACTCCCAACCATTTCCTGATGTATGAACTGATTAAAGTTTCCAGCTTCTCTACTGTTGTCAAAGACACCTCGTACACAGTCAGTGGCCACAGCAACCTCGGCAGTAGACCAAACTGAAAGCACAAAGAGTTTTAGTTTGCCTGGTAAAGCGCTGCTGTCTATGCTCTTCAACCCTTCCACTGCTTGTTGTCTAACTTCTCCCACACGAACTGTGTCCTTTAGATCCCCGTCGTACCATCTCCCAAGACTTTTCATTGGCTTCTCATACACTGTTGGTATTGCCTCACCATTAATGAAAAACGTTTTATCTACTACTTTACCTTTAATTATAGAGATGCTCCTTGATTTAGTGGGCTTGAATTGCATTTGTGCCCATTCAATGTTATTGGTTAATTTCCCCAGTAACCGAATAGTGCAGGCTACTGTTGTAGTCATGGTTGTCAGGTCATCCATGTATGTTCGAATTGGTGGTAGTCACATTCCAGAAGCCCTAATGATTACTTCCATTGCCATGGTAAAAGCCAGTGGAGAAATGGTGCATCCTGCCATTATTCCAACGTCTAGGCATTGCCATGTAGTGCTGAATTCTGAAGTTGAAAAACTAAATTGCAAATCTCCAAAGTAGGCTTTCACTAGATTTGTTATTGTCATCGGTACACTGAAAAAATCAAATGCTGCCCAAAGAAGTTCATGTGGCACTGAACCATATGCATTAGCCAAATCCAGGAATGTCACATGGAGCTCCTTCCTCTCCTTTTTAGCTGATTGAATTTGTTGTCAGATCACATTGATGTGTTCTAAGCATCCTGGGAAACCTGGAATGCCCGCTTTTTGTATTGAAGTGTCAATGAAGCAGTTCTTTAATAGGTAAGTTGACAATCTCTGAGTAATAATGCTGTAGAAAATCTTGCCTTCTACGTTTAATAGGGAAATAGGGCGAAACTGACTGATGCTTGTAGAATCTTTTTCTTTAGGTATAAAGACTCCACCTGCTCGGCGCCATGCTCTTTGTACAACCTGTTTTTCCCATGCCACTTTCATCAATTTCCACAGGATTCGTAGAACTCCTGAAGCACTCTTGCACACTCTGTACGGAACTCCATTAGGCCCTGGTGATGATGAAGCCCTTGCTTTTTTCACAGCTCCCTCTACTTCTTTCCACTTAGGTGCACAGTCCTCCATTTGGTATTCTGGTGGATTGATAGGTGGGATGTCTGAAGGAATTGACATAGGCTCCTGCCTTTTTGAATCTGTATGTGTTTCCTCCAAATATCTCTCCAACTCAAACTTAGATGTTTTAGTGTGCCATTCTTCTCACTGGTGAATAACTTCTTTACAAATTTGAATGGGTCTTTATAAAAGTTAGTTCTCGCACGCTCCTTCTTTCTGTAGCGTTTCCGTAGGCGCTCAGCTCTGTGCAATGTTGCAAGCTTATCTTTTATGACCCTTTGTAACAGATTGAGTCCCTCCTTCTGACTTTGTGCTGCTCTTCTCCATTGCTTCCTCAGCTGTCTCCTTTCTCTCACAAAAAGTAACTAAAGTGACATGCAAATTAACCGCCAAAGCCCTTAGTGATGTTCCGTTTGTGTGGAATCCTGTGCAGTGCTGAGAAAGCAAAGTATATTTATTTAGATTACAGTAGCACTTTTCTCTGGGTCACAAAACTCGAGACGGAACATGTCACAGCAATGTCATTTACTGTTATACTGCAGATTTTTTAAAATGACTTCTTTATTTACCAGTGCTTGTCTGAAACAATCACTGTCGTCTGTGAAGTGTTTCATCAGCAGCATGTGCCTTATTTGTCAGTCCGCTATTGAGTGATAACAGAACAGCTTACCTCCACAGAAAAGAGCTGGAGAGCAGTGTACAGTTGCTTTATTAAGTATTCTAAAGCAACAATTAGGGCAGCAGCGTGGAGTAGTCGTTAGGGGCTCTGAACTCTTGACCGGAGGGTCGTGGGTTCAATCCCCCGGTGGGGGACACTGCTGCTGTACCCTTGAGCAAGGTACTTTACCTAGATTGCTCCAGTAAAAACCGAACTGTATAAATTGTATATAAAAAATAATGTGATATTGTGTAACAATTGTAAGTCGCCCTGAATAAGAGCGTCTGCCAAGAAATAAAAATAAATAAATAAAAAATAACCAGACACATTTGG
The DNA here is from genome assembly GCA_030684275.1 of Acipenser oxyrinchus oxyrinchus. Taxonomy (NCBI): domain Eukaryota; kingdom Metazoa; phylum Chordata; class Actinopteri; order Acipenseriformes; family Acipenseridae; genus Acipenser; species Acipenser oxyrinchus. Next base: position 25,623,198 of record CM060259.1, read on the forward strand.
GTCCCCGAGAGACTTTCTCTAAATTTACCAACTCGAAGGTCGTTTCAAACACTAGTAAACACAGCCGTTGACTATTAAACAATCATGCCTTCCGTTATGAATTTGTAAAATAATTGGTTTAGACAAGCTGGATGTTTACAGACTAGGTACATTCAGTGTGCATTATGAAAGAGTGTATATAAAAAAGAGTAACAAAAAACTATTGGCAATAATCAGCTTGCTTGTGCGCATTGTGGACCTGCACCTGGGCCAGTCATGAAACCTCAGCCTGATATTAACAGAAATGCCACATTATAGTGATTTGAATTTTTATAGCAGAGCCCACATGGAGACAGAATTGCTCATTGAACCTCAACAAGTCTGTATAAAGCAGCAACTGGCTTATTTCACCAAAGTGTTTGTCAGGAAGCTTTAGATTTATATTATCCTTTGTTTACCAGGTAACCTAGATTGTATTTGTTAAGCCATTGATAACAGTGAAGCATGTATTTTTCCAGGACAGGAGCCAAGTAATTTCAGGTATGAGACAGGTGGAAGCTGAGCGTACAAAAACATCTTTTTAATTACTTAGGTGCTGTCTGAATTCATTTCATTGTTGCTTAGATAAATTCAATTGTAGTTGATAAATCTGTTGTAAGTCCTGTCTGTGGTGCAACATCAATAGGGTTGCATCTTGTTTTCAAATGGACTTGTTTTGGTGAGTCTGTGACTAAGATGCTAGTTGGTTTACCCGAAGTGGTCGTTTCACTTAGTTTACAAATGCTATCCATAAAAGTTCACTTTAGAATACTACTGGATATACTTTTTATCTTTTGGAATAACAGTATTTATTGGTACTTATGAAGGCATCCGTTAATTGGTTCATTTTGATATTGTATCATATTTATGATTGAACTTCACTGACAGAATCATAGACTACCACTAAATACCATATTTGAAGACTATGGGAAAGAGATTTTCTTTTTTTTTTACTATAAAATGCAATTTGTGAAAAGTGTGCATTTGGACTTTATGACAGCATATTCGGTATGATTCTGGCCGAGTACTCCTTGGGAGTTTTTATAACCCATGTAAATATGAAGTGTGCATCTCAAATGTTCTCTTGAGATATTTGTTTCTGAGGAACACGACTCTAAGTGTGAACAATGAGAGGAAGGGTTAATGTGATAAAAATGCAATTTGTAAACGAATGACCACTCCACTGCGATTAAAATGAGGTTATTGTATCCCTGCATACTTCACTGTGCAGACAATAGTAGAATAAATTACATTTAGACATTATTTAAGGTTTTCCATTTGCTTTTTCGTTGATGTTCTGATGTCAGCTTAACCTTCCAGCTTAATTGCATTTTCAGTGTTTTTTTTTCTTCTTTAGGTCCTATGTACTGTTAACCTTGTTTCTAAGAACCAGGTTGTTTTATTGAATTCCCGGTTCTTGTCATGCAAGAATAAGTTACCTTGACCCTACAGGTCACTTTATCTCTCCACTAATGGTGTTCACACAACTACTTGGCTTTTACACTTTTCAACAGCTTGGCTTGTATGCACTATTCCTTTTTCATTAAGCGGACTGTGAGTGGTTACGGTTAGCACCAGCAGGTGAAGAAAACAACCAGGGTCTTTGTACACTTCCAAACAGACACACATGTAAATATTTATACAGGTATTTACAAGGAGACAGCAAAAAGAAACTATGCGGGACACTGTGGGGGAGACAGCCTCCTTCAATCAGGTAAGGGCCACGGGCCAGACTGCAATGAGGTGGCGCTTTCTTTGTTCACTGTCCAGTTTGTACGGATATCCTCCTTGGTCACCAGGTGCTCCGCAGTTACCAGTCCTGGTATATAGAGAGTGTAAATTACACAGGATCCCCAGGCTATCCTGATCACCTCTGTGTCTCTCCCCTAATAGCACGAGCTCCCTGGCTTAACACAGTTCCCTATATGCTAGTAGGGAATGTAGTATTAATTATAATTATTTATATCAAATATCCTAAGCCTTGTATTAATTAAAAGTTATTTAGTATAAATTATTCATCATCAATGACAAGTCTTTTACAATGGTAAATGTTAGCAATCAAATTACATTGCATTAAATGTTAATATCAGTTACAGAATAGGTGCGCAGTATCTACCTGAATTGGGAGAACCTCTTACAGGCAGAACAGGAGATGTCGACGTGGCAGTCATGTCCGAAGAACTCAAATGCAATGCACAAACTTCTTAGTGTATCTCTATAGGGTCCGCCTAATGTTAAATATCCCACCGCCACCCTGGCCCTTTAACTCTGTTTACTCAGGCACTGTGAGAGACCGTCCTGCTTCTCCGTTGGAAAGAGGAGAGTCCGAGCTTTAAAACGAGGTCCTAGTTGTGTATTTCCAGTAGAGGACTATGTTAGGAGATAGCCCCTTTTGAAAATTAAATATATTGCAACATATTTTAAAATATAATTTCTACCTTCAAATATATTGCAAAATATATCAAATATATTACCCGACTTAACATATATTTAATACTGTGACCCGGATGGCTTGTGGTGACATCAGACCAGGAAGTAAATGACAACAGTACTGGGGTATGGAAGCGCTGATGCGCAAGTTTAATAATAAATAAACAGTTTGTATAAAACAAAACACTGAACAAAAGAAAACGGCATGGTGGCCAAAACAGACAAACACAACAGACACAGAACCAAAAAGTATTGTGCTGGTGTAAAACCAGCACGGGTAGCAATTGCTTTTTAGATGTATTATTTTTATCTCAAGACTCACGTCTCACGTCTCTCGTTCCACCTCTGAACACACAAACTCTGATGAGCGGCTGATCTGCTCTTTATATATACATGACCATCTCCAAATTGATAATTGGTTAATTAATTTGGAGATGGTCACATTATCAGGGGTGTACAATTTTTGAAAAAACTTGTTGTCCAAGGGACAAAATGCAAGAAAAATCTACTTGTTCTTCTTAAAAATACTTGCCCCCTCCCAGTCGCATAAAACACGCACAAAAAATGTAGAATATAACTTGTAGGAGTTTGGTTTTATTTAACAGTGAGCACAAATCAATCAATTAGTGATTAACAGGGGCAGATCCATCCTGTAGCTTGACTGGTTCACAAAATTCTTCAAGATACACAAAAGGTTCTCTGTGACCCCACCTCACCTCAACAAATGTATAACATACTGTAAGGAAATGTTTCTTTCAGTGCAGTTTGGAACACATTTGCTAGTACATTTAAGTAACATACTAAGAGTACAACTATAAAGAGCAATACTCATTCAAATATAAAAATAACTTTTGCCTGTTTTTTCCACTCTTTATAAGCGGAATTCAACTTCTGATGTACTGGTATTTCAGTTTGTTGCATCACAGACACAGACACAAATTCATTGCCAACTATTACTGCTACTTTGTGGAATTCAGATTTTTCTTGGTTCTTTCAGTTTTGTAACTGCTGAACCCCAGATTTATTATAAAGAACATGTATGACCTGTCAAGTTTCTCTGATTTTTTTTTTTACTGTTTTTCTACCAAAATGCACTCAATATTTGCATGGGATCCATCAAATGCTGCAGACACAAAATATGTTTTTTCTTTTGTTTATTATATACTTATTTTACTTAATAGTACTATACTATACATATAAGCATTTCATTTCTATTATTATAAACATATTTGTCAGTCTTAATGTTGTAATAGTTCTACAAATCGAGGGATTGTGCATGTCCAAAATAACTAATATAGTAAATTTATATATATATATATATATATATATATATATATATATATATATATATATATATATATGCTTTCATGTATTAAGAAAGCTGTATAACTTATTTGCTTATTTACAAAGAAAATGTAAATAATACCTTAAGTTTAAAAGATGACCCTGTTTTGACAGAGGCGCTCACTCTCAGGCAGCCATTTCTGGGTTTCTTTGTAACCAATAGAAGATCAGCTTCTTCCACAGCTAGCCAATCAGAAGTGATAGGGGTGGGGCGTAAACACTTCCGCAATTCAGTTTGCAGAAAAATAACTAAATAATGAATTGAGGGTTTTCATGTGACGTCACATTTTCTCACTGCGCCATACTGGCGGTCAAAAAGCGCTGCATATTAATGTGTCAATGGTCAATTATTCATTTTATTATTATTATTATTATTATTATTATTATTATTATTATTAAGTTTAACACGCTTAATTGTATAGCCGATTTTTTCATCAAAAATTTACAGTTAAACGGTACTACACTAAAGCAGGTTTGTAATTCTTGTCCTTTAAAAAAAATCCTTCATCGTGAACAGAATACATCTCGTACAGATACATTTCTACAGCAAAAAAGTAATGTATTGTGTGGAACGCTAATAATAATAATAATAATAATAATAATAATAATAATAATAATAATAATAATAATAATAATAATAATAATAATAATAATAATAAATCTGTGGATTTAAATTTGAATCAGCACAGTCATTAATTATTAGCTATACTGTTCTATGTTTTTAATAGTGTAGTTTCGGATTTTGCGATTTGTAATTACTAAAGACATTCCTTGTTTTGTAACAGTAAGTGTTCCGTACCTGAGGGTAAGAGACCTAGGATCACAGTCTGTTTATCATTGTAAGTTGCTGAGTTTTCATAGCTGAATATCAGCATTGTGCAAATATTAATCTGTATTTCAGTACTGAAATAAAAACGATTAAACAGAACAACTGTACTTGCTGTCTGTTTTCATCTTTTTATAATCGTGTTTTGTCGTGTCGTTTGAGCCAGCGATACAGTCGTCTTCCAAACAAGAACATTCCCTACCAAGGCCTTGATAGAACTTCTTGTCTAAATGCCAGACATTTGGGTTGTTTACCCATCCTGAGATGAAGTACTTATCTGAGAAGCTGTGTAGGGAGAAGGGTTCTCAGCTAAACAGATCCAGATATCTCCCAAGTCGAGGTCGGGGAGTTCATGGCTCTCTAAGTGCTGTAAAAAGCACCAGCGGTGCACAATAGGGATCACAAACTCCTAGAATCTGACACTTATCTCTATATCTTTTCAATTCCTGACACTGGGGGTGAGAAGTGCGTTCTGTGGCAAATAGTGTGGAAGATAACAAATTTGCATTAGCTGCCATCTCTGAACCTTACTTGTCTGATTACCTGTTATCCCATCTGACCCCTGCTTTGTACGACTAACCAGCTTGGCTTTGAATATTTTGAATGACTTTTCGATTTGGCTTTGACCCCCGCTTTGCACGACTACCCGAATTGGCTTTGATTTTGCAGTATGAATACCCGTCCCTGCTTTGAAAATTTGCAGTACGAGTTCCCGATTTGAAAACCAAAACCAGCATTGTACCCGACATCTAGCATGGATCCTTTTATCTCCTTTTTGTCTTCAGACCCAGAGGCTCCAGATCAGGCAGGTCCTTCCTCTGTTTCAGCTCCAAGGCCAGAGCTTCCCCAGCCGCATCGCTCACAAAGGAAACACAGACAGAATCCCAACCCCAAGCAACTTTTCTGGCCAATAGCCAAACTGCTCAAAGCATATTCCACCCGCATCTAGTAGAATTGATCTTTTTTATTTGCTCTGAGAATCTCTTTCAGACGAGCCTGTTTTTCCGCCCCGCTCTGCCCATTCTCCACAGCGCCAGCCCCAACTCAAGCCGCCAGCTCTGCTCACGTCATCACCCCAGCTCCGCCTGAAGCCTCAGTCGGATCATCAGCTGCCATCAGCCGAAGCAGCCATTTCTGAAATGCACAGGAACATTTTTGAGGACTTCAAACAATTTATGCAACCTTTTGCAGATGCTTTGTCAGCCATTAACACACGTCTGGACGGCATAGATGGCCGATTCGCTTCAGGAGGAACATCAGTTTCCGCTGCAGCTTTTTCTGCATCCGCCCCTGTCCTCCTCAAGGATTGCAGTTTCCTCCCCCCGTCATAGCAACCCAGCCAGCCCATGCTTCAATTTAAATTCCAATCGTCAGTATTCCAGAATTCAACCTTGCTTCAGCTTCTCCTCAGTCTGCAGCAGCTATTCGCCGCCACTCTCTTTCCCCTCAATTACGCCTTCAAATAATTGAAGTTAATGATCTCAATCTCATTGCCATTCTTATTGCATCATCAGAATTTATCGATCATAGAGTTGTTGATTGTGGAGATTTATCAGTCACATTGAAATCCCGTGACCCCCGCCTTTTTAAAAATCTTTCTATCGGTGAGTTTGTTCTCGCCTTCTTTATCTTCCGGGATGTCCTCTGCTCTGCCTATCCCCATCGCCGTTCTGAATTAGATCGGTATCTCTATTACATTGTAGAGTTATCCGTGAGATATGGGGGAATCATGTTCTTCGAATATCACAAAGCATTTTCAGCCAAAGAAGCAGCAATTCTCTCATCAGATAATATTATAATTGATCGGTCTTCCCCAGACAATGATCTCTTCAATCATTCGGGCCAATGCATGCAGAGTTTGCCCCTCTACTGCTCACTCAATAGCTCTGTGCCCAAAAACAGCAGTTTCCCATTCATCCTCCAGACCTACAGCTACCCCTCCCAGATTCAGAAATTGCATAGTGGCCCCAATTCACTCTCTTCTCCTCATCAGTATATCCCATTCAAAAGATGTTCACGGCCGCCCCATCAATTTCTCTGGATCCAAATAAATTTGCAACAATTTCAACACTTCTTCTTGTACTCGCCCTCAATGCAGATTCCTCCACATCTGCAGCAACTGCAGGCACACGCACTCAAAGTCCATTTGTCCAGTCATCCCCAAATGACAGTCAAAATTATTGTTAGTTTCCACCCCCATCTTTAGCCCAGCCCTTGCCCACGCACCCCAGCAGCATCCCGATAAGCAATTTGTCACCTATCTTATCAATGGCCTCCAGTATGGATTTTCTACAGGTCTATACAACACCCCATCTCTCTCATTCATCTAAAAATCTCCGATCAGCTACTCTAGAGCCCCAAGTCGTCTTGTCCTTAATCCAAGCCGAAGTGGACAAAGGTTTCCTGGTCGGCCCCTTCTCTGCTCCATCCTTCAGCGTCTGAATTTGGCGGTCTATAGCATGCTCCTATTATTATGCTGTGGTAAGGATGACTGGTGCAGTGCAAAAGAGTACAATGTCCAGGCTGCCATTTTCCAATAATAACAATATTTATTATAATCCAACAGAAAGTTGCACAAAATAATCCAAAAATTAAACAACAATAAGCCCCGCTACCAATCGATGGTATTGGGGCAAAATAACAAAAAGATTCAATGTCCAAAAAGTAAACAAAAAGACACGCTGTTAGCCACAATCTTCTGTGCACGAAAACTGTGCTCTTTTCCTCCAGGGATTGTGGTGCGTGCGCTGTGCGGTGTTGTGCTGTGTGGTGAGGGGCGTGCTCTGGGGTTAATGCTGGCTCTTCGGCTACAGCCTCCTGTCCTCCTGCTCCTCTACTAAAACACAAACAGACACATAACAAAAAAGTAAACAAAACACCAGCTCCGGCCGGTCGGTCTCACTTTCTCAGCGCAAGGGGAGGTTTTGACATAGCTGCTTCCCCTTTGTACCCAGCAAACTCCTCCCTGCAGTCAGTGCGTCGCCATGGTTTCTCCAACAGAGGGCTGCCCCGCAGCTGACTGCAATGGAATCGTCCTGAGTACTTGCAGCTACGCGCCCCTCCTAATATGGTCACCTTCCGGTTTCCACCTACCACCGAGGTGGCAGCTCTAGGAGGCAGCATACCTCCCCCCTTACCCAGCGCCCTTTCTAATCAGGAGGGAGATTTACAGCATCAATCCTTTCTCTCTCTATCACATATCTCACCCCTCAGAGTGATGCTGAAGGAACACTCGGCCAACTCTACATTCCCCAATGGTCCCCCCTCCCTTGAAAAAAAATCTGCATTTTGATGCTCCTTACCCTCACAATGTTTCACTGTGTAATGGAAGGGTTTCAACGGCAGGTACCACCGAGTTATCCGGGCTTTGTTGTCCTTCATCGTGTGTAACCACTTTAAAGGAGCATGATCAGTGACAAGAGAGAAAGAACGTCCCAATAGCGAAGAGCGTGAGTAGCCCATGTGATGGCAAAACACTCCTTCTCAATGACGGAGTAGTTAATCTCCCTAGGAGCCATTTTTTTGCTCAAATAAATAATAGGGTGTTCTACCCCGTCAACTTGTTGGGACAGGACTGCCCCCAGACCAATGTGGGAGGCATCGGTCTGCAGGATGAACTCTTTGCTGAAATCTGGTGAAATCAGAGTGGGAGCTTGACAGAGCTGCTTCTTGATCAAATCAAATGCCTTCTGACACTGCCCTGTCCATTTAACTATTTTTGGAGCAGCCTTTCGGGTGAGATCTACCAGGGGGTTAACTATGGTGACATACTCGGGGATAAATCGGCGGTAATAGCCGGCTAACCCCAGTAGCGATCTCACCTGTGACTTGGTTCTCGGGATCGCCGTCTCCACCAGCGCCTGGACTTTGGAGGAGATCGGCCTCACCCGGCCATTACCGATAATGTAGCCAAGATATTGAGTCTCCTGTTTGCCAAATGCACACTTGCCCAGCTTGGCTGTTAGCCCCGCCTCCCTCAGAGACTGGAGGACGGCTGAAACTCTAACAATCCAGGTGGAGCTAAAAATTACCACATCATCAATGTACGCGGCAGAATACTGATGATGGGGAGCTAAGACCTGGTCCATCAGTCTCTGAAAGGTGGCGGGAGCTCCATGCAACTCGAAGGGCATGGTCCGGAAATGGAACAAGCCATCTGGGGTAGAGAAAGCAGTTTTCTCTTTCAAAGCTCTGAATCAGTGGAATCTGCCAGTATCCCTTCGTCAGGTCCAAGGTCGAAATCAACCGCGCCTTACCCAGTCGGTCGAGGAGCTCATCCACCCCGGGCATTGGGTATGCATCGAACTTAGAGATGGCATTAACCTTTCAAAGGTCCACACAGAACCAAGTGGAGCCATCCTTCTTGCCCACCATCACGATAGGACTGCACCACTCGCTCCGGGAAGGTTCAATGACTCCAAGCTCGAGCATATCCTCCACCTCCTTGTGAACAGGAACCCTGCGACTCTCTGGGATCCGGTACGGTCTCTCCCGGACCCTGACCCCTGGTGGAGTAATAATGGCATGAGAAATAACATTAGTCCTGCCGCGCAAGTCAGAGAAAACATCACTAAACCTTTCCACTAACTGGTAGAGCTCTCGTTTCTGATCCGGAAGTAACTGTTCCCCCATCGGAATATGAGCTGTAGCTGGTGGATTGACAGTGGGACCAAAATCCTCTTCCAAACTGTCACCAGCTACAAATAGGGCCTCCCTTTCATTCCAGGGTTTTAGCAAATTGATATGATAAATTTCAGTTTTATTTCGGCGATCGGGTTGTCTAATTTCATAATTTACTTTACCAATTTCCTGAACCACCTCATATGGCCCCTGCCACTTAGCATACAACTTAGATTCCGATGTGGGAAGTAGCAACAGTACTTTATCACCTGACCGAAAAGTCTGAATACGTGCTTGCTTATTGTACTGTTGCTCCTGGCGATGCTGAGCTAGTTTTAGATTCTCTTGTGCCAAACGACCAATCAATGCTAGGCGGTCTCTTAACATAATTACATATTTGTTTTTAGAGGTTTTTGTTTGCTCCTCCCACCCTTCTTTCACAAGATCAAGGATACCTCGTGGTTGCCTCCCATACAGCAGCTCAAAAGGAGAAAACCCGGTCGAACTCTGTGGCACCTCTCTCACTGCAAACATTAGGTAAGGGAGGAGTTTAGTCCAATGTTTTTGCTCTTGGTTGACAAACCGCTTCAGCATGTGTTTCAAGGTCTGATTAAAACGTTCCACCAAACCGTCCGTCTGCGGGTGATTAACGGAGGTTTGGATCGACTTAATTTGCATCAATTTGTATAATTCTTTCAAACATTGTGACATGAAGTTCATTCCTTGATCAGTGAGGATTTCTTTTGGAATCCCTACTATCGATGTGATATTCATTAACTCTTTAGCAATGGCAATGGTACTGCCTCTGGATATCTGGTCGCGTAGTCCACCACTACCAAAATGTGCGTATATCCAGAGTCAGACTGGCTCAATGGACCCACTATGACCATGGCAATGCGTTCAAAGGGAACTGAGATTAGGGACAGTGGGACCAGCGGGGACGGGCGAACCCGCCCCGGCGCTACTTGCTGGCATTCCGGGCATTCCGCTACATATCGCGCCACCTCACTAAAAACTCCCATCCAATAAAATCGAGCCAATATTCGTTCCCGAGTCTTATCGATACCTAAATGGCCCGAACAGGGGACATCGTGAGCCAACTGCATGATCTCACGCCGAAAAGACTGGGGAAAGAGTAGTTGTGTTACAGTCTGACTTGTGCTCGTGGCTTGGGATACTCTATATAGCAAGTGCCCAACAATAATGTGGTGGGGATATGTAAGCGGCCAGCTATCGTCTACATCCTTCCCCTCGATAGACCGAACCTGCCCCCAGATGTGTGCCAGCGAAGGATCGTTTCTCTGTTCCAACGCTAGGTCTACATCTCGGTCCCAGAACTTCGGGATATCGAGCGGAGCTAAAGTAGCTTCAGCACTGGGGGCCTCAGTAACCTGCCCCCTCAGGTCACACTGGGTCCCAACCCCTTTCCCTTACATTTGACTGATCCTGAGGCTTCCCCACCAAACCCCAGCCTTGTTTCATTAATGTTCCTTCCCATTTTTCAACCCTTCGCTCTTTTTGGTTTTTGGGCTGAAATCGAGAATGGAACAAATCGGTGTGCAGCGGGAAAATATTCCCAATAGTTTCCCCCGCTGCTCCCATGGTCTTACCGGAGACTGGCTTTACCGTTTTGTTAATAATGCTATCAAAATGCCAGCCTCGACCTAAAATAACTGAATAGGGCAGCTTGTCTGCCACAGCCACGATTACGCGACGGGCATGACATCCAACTGTCAAATCTAATTTAGTAAGGGGGTAGTCCTTGTTATCCCCATGAATACAGGAAATGACCACAACCCCTCGTGACCACCAAGGTACCCCCCTTAATAGAGCTTGTCTAATTAAAGTCTGCCCACATCCTGAGTCCACTTATGCGTGGGTGCTCACATCACCAACCCTTATATCAACAACACAAGGCCCCTCCCAATCATTACCCCGGGACTTACCTGGTGCTGTCAGGACGTAATGGGAGGTCACCCCACACTCCATGGCCGCCGGACAATTCTGCGCCAGGTGACCGACCTCCTGGCACCGGTAACAGGTGGGGCGAAAGGGTGCCCACAGAGCCTGCGTGTCCCGTTGCCGATTTGGCAGCGGGGAGGGATACTCTGCTCTTACCCCGCTGGGGGTCACCCTCGCTCTCCATTGTGTTGGAGGGAGGCCGCCCATGGGGTGACGCTGCAGTGCTGGTCCGTGGGTGGTGGGGGTGAAGTGTGGTGGTGGTACCGCCGCTCGCGGTCTACTGGAGGCAGGAGCCGGTAGGGTGACCACTGGAGCGGAAGGGAGTGCGTCCTCGAACCCTTCGGCCAATTGAACTGCTGCATCCAGCGTGGTGGGACGGTGGCGACTGACCCAGGTCCGGGTGTTCGGCCCCAGCACCTTCACAAACTGCTCAATGGCGATGAGCTCAGTTACTTTCTCTGCACTATTGGTGCCGGGGCAGAGCCACCGGGTCACGTGGTCCACCAGTTGTTGCACCACCACGGGGGTCGCTGGTATTCCCGGAACCGGCGATGGTGGGTCTTTCCTATACAGTGTGTACCCACTAATATTATATTCGTCTCCATCACTCTCAGAGAACCAAATTTTGTAACACCTATCACATCGTAGCTACTTGTTAGTGCAGTAGCTTCAAGTTCTAACGTTTTGTTTATGAGACTTCTAGCATTAAGATAAATACATTTAATAGTTGTCTTACCTGAGTTGTTGCCCTTGTTTTGATATGGTCTCCCTTCTGTTTTTTTGTTTTCTCCCCCCTTCCTTTCTAGTTTAAATGTTTCTGGACCTCCTCAAGGATCCTTTCTCCGAGTAGATTGGTTCCCTTTCTGTTTAAGTGCAGTCCGTCCCACCTATATAGATAGTCCTTGTTGTAGAATGTGCTCCAATTTTCAAGGTGAAGCCTTTCTGTGTCCACCACAAATTCTTACCTTCAATTTATTATTATTATTATTATTATAATATACATATGCTTTTATCCAAAGCAACTTACAGAGACTAGGGGTGAACTATGCATCAACAACTGCTGCTGCAGTGTCACTTCCAATAGGACCTTGGTTTTATGTCTTACTCAGAATTGATATGCCTTAATTCCCTGTGCATGTTCTTCTTGGCTGATAAATTAAAATAGATGATGAAAACAAAAACAGTTATCAGTAACAGTAGCAGGTAGCTCATTTGCATTTTGAGTCGCAAAGGATGCTGGGACTGTAGGGTTATGGGGAAAATGTATTTTTTTTGTTAAATTATTGTGTTATTGTTATTGTTTTTTGTTGTTGTTATATCAAGTATTTTTATTAGGAAGTGTTGTGTGTTATTGAGTGTTGTTCCTTGTAACAGGGAGCGGTCTGTGCTGACTGTCTGGCGCATGCATGGTTCTGCAGGAAGAGGGAAGCAGCCTCGTAAGATCCGCCTGTCAGTCATAGGGTGCGGTCTCTCCCTCTCTCTGAGTGGTTGGAAGGCGGGCCATGGGGGGGTTGCTGGGCCTATAAAATAATGCGCTATTGTTCCATCAGCTCTGCCCCTATAGAACGAAAAACGAGCCAGCGAAAATTCTGCTCCCAGACCGAGAACGGCCGGAGAACAACAACAAAATAACAAAGAAAAGAAAATAAATTTAGTAGTAGCGGCGGAAACCATGGGCAGGCCCCAAAAGTATATCTAAAACAGTTTGAGGTAACGGTGGCGTGTAGGACAGAGACCCGGGCCATGCGGGTAGCGACCGTCAGGGAAACGCTGCAGAGTGCAGCACATTTATTTTGTAGTTTTGTTAATAGTGCTTTATTTTCTCTTTTTCTTTGTACCTTCTGTTTTTGATTATTGTTTTGTGAACCTGCATGTGAACTGCCAGTCACTTCTACCGTTGCTGGTAATAACAGTGCAACAGTGCCACCTTGGTAAAAATAAATAATGCACCCGAGCGGTGTTTAAAACTCCAACTTTCTGTCTCCTGTGTCCGTGAATTCCCCACCACATTCCCGGATTTATGTTATGTCACCGTCAGCAGTGGTAGGGTCTGTAGGAGCTCGCCCTTGCAGTTAATAGAGCCAGAGTGGATGTTTCCACTTGATGAGCTGTTGTGTGTTGTGTTTTCTGTTTTGTGTGCTGTGCATTGTATGTTGTGTTTTGTGTTTTGCGTGTTGTGTGTTGGTTACAGTCTGTTTGTGAATTAAACAGCATTCTTGACCTTAAATCCAATGGGTCAATTGCAACGAAAAAAAAGCTGCGGATGATCCTGTAGTTAGTACCTCAGGACTAGACTAAACTAGTGAGCTAGTTATCACCAATTGCAATGTACCAAGAATTTCCAGTCCCCAGGTGCGGATTTAAAATGTTCCCAATTGCAACAAACTCCAGATGATTGCTGCCCCCCTAGATGTTCCTGATTTACGGTACTAAATTAAACCACCAAACTCTTTAGACTAAGTAAAAGAGTTACCATTCTAACTCGAATTAAAATGAAAAACCTCATGAAACCATTAATAAAAACAATATCAGATATATAGAATCCAACATATGTACATAACATCTATCACAGCGTTCAATTTTTAATAAGGCATGAAATATAATTAAATAAAACCCGATAATGATACACTTTTATTAGTCTCTCCAAGGTCACTAAATGAAATCATTGAGGTGGATATTGTCTTTAGCCTACTGGACTGGATATTAAGCTGTCTCCTTTATAATTGTGCGTCATTATTCCTGTAATTTGATAGGTGCAAAGATGTTAGGCGACTACGGTTACATTTTGTATGCTTTGATTTGTAAGCTTTCTGCTTTAGTTTTATTAGTTGAATCTTCTCGTTGTGTAACTGTTGCTCTCTTGCTTCCTGATGTTGTTGTGATTCATTTTTTTAAATGTGCTCTTTTTCAGATAATTCCAGCATTTGTCTCTCTAATGCAGGAAGAACTCACTGACATACAGCACTCCCCATGCATCTGGGGTCATCCTCCACCCATCTCGCCTCTGGACTAAATTTGCCCTACCCCTCTCACTCTCCGCCCCCTGCCCACCTCGTCTACCCTGTCCTCCTCAGCTCCCAAGCCTAATGGTCCCTCTTCTGGATCTGAAAATTGGTTTGCCTGCTCAAGAGAAGCGTCACTGTCAACATGTGATATATTTGTAATCTGGTCACTCTTTGATTGTGACCGTACGCACTGTTTTGTGTATTATGGGCCTGTATAATTGTTTGATTTTCAATAAAGGCTTCTTTGGTATTACTCCTTGCGAAATCTCTTTTTGAAAAGTATAGTTGTTGGTTCTGAAGATGTGTGAACCCGTTTCACTTCTGCTACAGATGATAACGCTGTCTCAGTGGATGAGCGGCAGACAGAGGGAAGGTTTCCACCAGGGACCAGGGACAATTGTGAATTGTGCTCCACAGTCTCGCCTCCTCCCCGCTCCTGAATCGTCTACAGTAAAGTGTAGAAAAATCTATAGAGAACTCAACACAAATATTTTACAAATAATATGCTAATACATATTATTTAGTAATGATTATTGCACTTTATAAGCAGCTGAAATGACCATCACATGCTGTTCAGAGGGTGCACTAAGCATCAGTAAATAGAAAAGGTCATTTGTATAATATTTGGGTTGTGCTCTTGATTATTGTTTTGAGAACCTGCCAGCACGCTCAATCTTCCACTATTGGACTGTTTTGTATGGAATAAATGTACAATTATAATACATGTAGATATGAGATGATCTGATTTGGAATTGTCACGTCACATCTCTCTCTCTGTACTTGTGAAGAATGACCCGTTAATGTAACACTACTATTTGCATTTAGCCAATCTGCTGACTGAACTGCAGTGAATCTTACCTGACGTTCCTGGGACAGATTCTTGTGCATCAACCCCAATGCTATCACTATCAATAGCTCCTTCTATTGAGGCAAGCAAATTAGGCATAAACAATGTAATTAGGCTGGATATCATGGGGCAAAGGATGGTCTGATGCGCCATTCAATTGCTGTTGGCATTGCTCGACAAAACAAAGTTTCTGCTCTGTCGCGTAATTCTGTGCACGACCGCCAGCCATGACTTCTTTGGTATGAATACAATGACTATTACACCTTTATGTACTTGGATGACTTGATTTCATATCTGATTACATTTACAGCTTTGATAAATTCTTGCTCCGATTTGTGGTTTATAATTATGTGGATAAATACGTTTTGTATACCACGCAAAACTATTAGGCTAATTAAAATGTATTATCTTCATGTTTCAGACTATTTCACTTTTTTTATCGAAGCCTAGTGTGTGCACATTAATTTCATGTATGATATGTATCTGTAACCTTTATAGTTAAAGAGTTATAGCCACAAATCTAACAACAGTAAAAAACAGGCAAAAATAGCGTGGACCCTAAAGGGTTAAATACTCTTTAACAGTCAGTTTGAAGTCGTTATATGTATAAAGCAACTGAGTTTGAAATTATTCTCTTTAACCCTCGGGGCCATGCATTAGCAATACAGTTTAAGGTCAAGACCACAGATTGGAGAACAGCATATTCTCATGATAACAGGACGTTCTAATTTGATCTTAGTGGTATTTCCTACAGAATATACCATGAGAACATGAAGTTCTCATCCACATTCCCACAATTGTTGATGGTCGCGTGGCGTGCAGGGTGAGTCATAAAGTCAGGGGAGCGCAGGTTCGCTGGCCTTCATTGGGGATTCCAGATGGAGCGTCTCATTAGCTGATGCTCCCGTGGGTTAGTAAGGCAAAACCATCAGGGACCATCGCACTACAGCAGACCGCGCTGGCCTGGCTCCTGCTGAACTCAGGCCAACAACTACAGTTCTGGCCTTTGTCCTCTAGGGGCAGGTAGCACACTGACATCCACTCTTGTGTTCCTGCTGTGGTGAGAGAACAGAACTGGACACTCTAAATTGGGGAGTAAATCAGTGTGGCACTCTAAAATTCAAATAAAAAATGAAGCAGGCCTTGGGCAGGTTTTGAAAGCTCATTCCAAATCTACCGATACTGCCTGCTCATTGCTAGCTACCGCTTTACTGCTCTTTGTCAATTGGTGTGAAAAACTGTTTTGTATCAATGGGGTAATAGTTTTTCAGTGAAATAAAATGTTCACTCTGTTATATTAACATGACCCAGAGACTCATGATGTCCTGCAAATGCCATTTCTATTTGCAGCACAGCCTACAGCAAATGAAGGAGGATCTAGCTTGTATGTTACCATGGCAACAGATCCCTGAACTGGAACAAATCAATCCTGGTATCAGTTCCATTCATACGTATGTACATGGCTAATCCCATTCTTATCATCACTGCTTGTGCCGCTTAATGTCAACAGCTGCCATATTTATAACTATCAAGCCTGTAAACCTCACAATGTCGTATTTTGCGTTCAGCGGGAGAAACAAGATCATTTCACCAGCTACCTGAAAAAGACCTGGACATACACTTTTCGAATTTCATCTTGTCAGTCAAAAGAAAGGAGGGTGACTGAACAAATTTCTCTCCAAAACATAGTAACATAATCTGCGCAGCGTAATGCTATCATAATATTCAGTTACAAAGTAAGAAATAATCCAACTCCCTAAAACTATATTGAAGTGGTTAATACTGTGGCGAACCGCGGTTCCCGCAGGCTGGGGTTTCTCACAGGCGGAGGTGGGACGTAAACCCGGGACCTCACGCTCTGTAGCATAGTGCCAATACCACTGTTCAAAAGACCTGACTCCCTTGCAGGAGCTGGTGTCGGGCTTATGTCTTCATGTTTGATTACCAGCCTTGACCCCTACCCCCATATCACTCTACAATACTAACAAATTAGTTTGATACATTCTCATCCATTCCTTACAGATCTCACATGTGCAGTTTTGAAAGAAACACACACTATATAATTATAAACATGATAATGTTATTTTAAAATATGATATCTGGTACTACACTGGTTAAAGAAACCTCTGCTTTCAGTTAGTGTTGCACTTCCTTAGTCTCTTGGAGGGTGAAATTCTTCCCACTCCTTCACTGGCTTCTTTCTTGCCATTAACCAATCAGCTGCTTCCCCTATTGACTGACATGCTTTTAGCCAGTAACATGACCCAGAAGACACTGCTGAGGGGAAATAACCCAGGAAGTGCAAGTAAAACATATATTTCCTGTTAAAAAAGGAAGAGAAAACAGAAAATGCCTTTAACCTGTATTATTATTATTATTATTATTATTATTATTATTATTATTATTATTATTATTATTATTATTATTATTATTATTATGTATTTCTTAGTAGATGTCCTTATCCAGGTTGACAATTGTTACAAAATATCACAGTACAAAGTATCACATTATAAAATATCACATTACAGAATATCACATTACAGATAAGAGTAGTTATAAAGTACAGTAAAATCAGTAGCAAATAAGATCAAATTCAAATAAGAGCAAATAAAGAATACAGTAAAAAATGACATTGAAGAGCACGTTTGACTAAGAGCAGTTTGCTTATAGTAAAAATATTTGCTTATACGAGTTAAGTCCAGTAAGAGCACGTAGTGTAAGTACGATAAATGGATGAGAATGATTTCAAATATGAGTAATTACAAAAAACATGACTACGGATACCTATAAGAGTAAAATCAAATATAAGATACAGGAAGTAGTTAGAATTAACAGCACTGGTAGAATACAACAGGGTATGGAGCAGTTCAGTGCAAGTACAAGCTGATGTAAGTACTGGTACAAATGGGTGCCATATAGTCCGGCATGGTTGAGAGTTGTAGTGTTTACAGATGCTGTCTGAACAGGTGTGTCTCAAGGAGGTGCCGGAAGGTGGTCAGGGACTGAGCAGTCCTGATATCTGTGGGTATGTTGTTCCACCACTAAGGGGCAAGGGAAGAGAAGGAGCGGGCTCTGGAAGCAGGGGCAGGGGGGTACAGTTAATAGTAATAGTCTGGAGATAGGAGGGAGCAGAAAGGTCAAGACAGCGATGGGCGAGTAAAAGAGTTTTGAATTATATGCGAGCAGCCAGATAGCAGAGGCAGGGAGGCCGACCAGGAGGGACTTCCAGGGTGACACCGAGGTTCTTGGTGGATGAGGAGGGAGAGAGGGTGGTGGATTCAAGAGGAATAGAGATAGAGAGATCAGCAGTGGGGGAGGAAGAGGGGGGAAGAAAAGGAGATCTTATTTGGAGAATTTTGAAAATTGGTGGGTAGATTCTTCTCTGAAGTTGTTGTGTTCTATTACCATGGTGCTTTTGAATGAGATGTACCTCAATATAAAAACATCTATATTTACAAAAGGCCTAATAAAAAGGTAATGGAGTGAACTGTTCTCCAGGCTGGGTCACTGTGGTCTTTATAAAAGTATAAACAGGCTTTAAAATAAACATCTCGTTTGTTACAAATGTAAACCATGCCTGTGAGTCAGGTGGACGGTAGCACAAAACTCCAATTAAACCACTTATGTGCTTCTGAAGCTCAAGCAGGGAATATTTAGAATGTCATGAATATCTGCTTCCTTTTGGAATTTCTGTTTGATGCAAACCCAGTAAATAGATACCTGTGCTGTTTTATCAGTGCTTACGGTGCAGAGTTTCTTGTAAAAATGTCAAGTGCCTCCCTTTTTCATGTTCAAATGTATTGTTTCAAACTTTTTTTAATGTATGTTAATACAGCAGCTTTTAGAAGCTGGTATTATTTGTTCCCTTTTAGAATAAAGGGTAAGTTATTATTATGTGTTTATTTAGCAGACGTCTTTATCCAAGGCGACTTACAGAGACTGGGGTTGTGTGAACTATGCATCAGCTGCAGAGTCACTTACAACAACATCTCATCCGAAAAACAGAGCACAAGTGACTTGCTCAAGGTCATACAGTGAGTCAGTGAGTGAACTGAGATTTAAATCAGGGACTGTCTGGTTACAAGACCTTTTCTTTAACCATCGGACCACACAGCCTTCTGTAAGTTCCTCTTCATAAGGCTGTGAAACATTTTAAGTTAGGTTCCCTTCCAGGGATACAGCCTTCCCTTCCAGTCAGTACTGTGTAAATACAACACAATCATGGCCCTTTTGCTTTTCCCTAAATATAACAGAAATACAATTTCAATGCTGTTTTTATTTTTAAACCCTTTGCCTTTTACCATTCTCATCCTTAATGTTCTGTTTTGTCAAAGGAGCATTAGGTAGATATTCTATTGGGCTATTGTGAGAGTGTGAGGGGTCCCCTGTCACATCAGGGATGGAAATAACACTCCCATTGCATAGCAGGTTGTTCCATGCCTGGTTTTACAAGATTAAACCTGGACTGGGTGAAACTATGCAATGGGGGTCTTGTTTCCATCCCTGCACATTATTATTGTATTTTGTAGTTTAAGAACATAAGAGAATTTCTGAATGAGAGGAGGGCATTTGGCCAATGTAAGCTTGTCTGGTTCCTAGTAACTCTAATTAAATCACTTACAGCTGTGGCCAAAAGTGTTGCATCACCTAGAATTTTATGATTGAGACATAATTAAAAACAAATATATATATATGAACAAAATTTAGATCTTTTATTTATCATGTCATCAAAGAAACTGCATATTTTTGTCAGTTTTCTGTTAAGTATATGGAAAACTACAAAGCAGTATGTAATTCAATATGTTAACGTAACATTATTCAGCAGGTTTCATTCGACTTTATGAAGCAAAATGAATTAATTCTATAGGGTGATGCAAAACTTTTGGCCATATCTGATTTCCATTACACGAGAGTAGATGTTAAAACTTCATGCTGATTTGAACTCGGTAAGCACCAACTAAGACGCAGCTTTACAGTAAACTAATGTGATCCATAGGTGTCTCCATCCATTTGCGCTTCCTTCCATATGATGATGTAGATATCCTTCTGTCTGGTGTTGATGGCTGAAGTGTAATGCTGGCTCCAGGGATCAGTTTATTTTGCCTCCCTAGCGCATCAGCACACACAACGGCTACGATGCTGGCTCCGGGATCAACCACAGTCGCGGTCTCCCAGCGCATCAGCATGACAACCGTCTGGATTGAGCTAAGTAGGGTGCATCTCTGGGGTCTTCAAGTGGGCACCTTCCATCCTCGGTGTTTCGTCGACTAGCCCACGACACCTCAAGAGGGCTCGACGGTGACTCTGGCGTCCCAGAGTCACCCCCCTCCGTCCCCCACTCAACTCAGCCCAGCTTACTTACCTGTACATCAGCGTTTCTTTCTTTCTATTGTGCTTGAGATCCCCAGCCAGAATCTTTCCGTCTCAGCCACAGCCAGTTGCTGCTCCTCTCTGCTGCTTCTGTAGTCACGTTGTTGAAGCAGAATCACTGGGATCCTTTTAGACCCAGCTTGACAAGGTTTTGGGATATGTGCATTATGTATGTATGATCCTCAATTGTTGTTTTTGCTCTGGGCTGATTTTCTGACTTTTCTTGTTTGACGCTGGTGCAAAGGCACAGAAGGGTTTCTCCAATGGTCTAGCTGCAGTAGACAATGGAACCTACAGCACAGGAAGTGAGTACCAGGAAGCACCAGATCTGACTTGCACAATAAGATCTTCCAAGAGTGATCACTTCGAAGGGATGTAGGGCTTAGGGGGCGCAAAAGTGTTTTAATTGGAACACACTTTAGCGTCATCATTCAGAGCCAGGGAAAGGCGTCATTATCTGTCAGCGCTAGAAATATGTACAGTCTGCCATAATGATACGCAGCATTTTATTTTAGGGGAGTTGGGTATAAATGTACATTTTGGTGGTGTTGATACTTTGATTTATTTCAACAAACATTGAAGAGAAGTTTGTGTATATCTTAAATTTGTTAGTAGTTTTTGGAAGATATATTCATAAAATTAAGTTGTCAAATTCTGCTCTAAATTGTATTTGATTTAAAATAGAGATTAAGCATTATAGCAACACCATTAAAACAATTAGAAATAAGAAAACAAGAGAAATGTGTGCTTTTTTAAATTGATTTTGGAAGCAACATTGTAATATTCCTGGCAATGTATAAAGTTTATTTCTCTCTCGTTTTTATTTTATTTTATTTTTATTTATTTATTTATTTTTGATAGGAGTTGATATCCTATTGATGTATAATTTTGTTTCAATAAAAGCATTTTAAAAAGTACAGTCTGCCATAGAAGAAACTCGGGAGATCTTTTAAATATTGCTATGCTTAAGTAGCTATTCATTATAAAGCACTACTAAAACATTTGCTTTTCGTGTTGTTATTTTATATGCGTGCGTATATAAAATATAAAATATATAAAATAACATAATACTAACTAATACAACTGAGATATGTAAATATACATTAAAAAAGTGAATAGAAATATAATGTATTTAAAATTAAAACGTAATCAAGCAGAGAATGCAATAAATTCATCTCGAAGATTGGTTTATATTTATCTGGGGACACGTACAATAATCACATGAGTGTTATTTATATGACACACGAAGCATAATATCGTTTTGTTATATGATAGCTAATTACATTTGTAGACGAACTCCAATTCCCTGGCTCTATTTTTGCGCTGTGTCTTTAAGACACAATGTTTGATGGGATTAACGCAATGCTTGGTGGGTTATAAAAAGAAAATCTCTTCCGCAGAAGTG
The DNA here is from genome assembly GCA_030684275.1 of Acipenser oxyrinchus oxyrinchus. Classification (NCBI taxonomy): domain Eukaryota; kingdom Metazoa; phylum Chordata; class Actinopteri; order Acipenseriformes; family Acipenseridae; genus Acipenser; species Acipenser oxyrinchus. The sequence continues at coordinate 25,645,025 of CM060259.1, forward strand.
TACAGTGCTTGTACACTTGGGAACGCATATTGAAGGCCCCTTGAAGGGAGCATTTTATGTTCACTACGGATTGGAACACCCTTAACATGGCCGACGCCCACTTCCACCCTTCGATCATCACTTCGTAGGGCGCATTTTCATGAATTGGAACACAGCCCTAATCTGCATATTCATAATAAATGTAAGACAAATATTCAGCACAATAACAATGTTCTTGATGCTAATACAAGGTAAGAAAATGTATCTTTAAAGATTAATGATAAATAATTTGATTTGACTGTTGGGAACACCTGTATTAACACTTGATCTAAAATGCACCCCACTGACAGAAATAGGACTTTGTTTCTGTTTTACATTAACAGCGGTAGGTCACTATCTGCTGAATAAATGTTTCATCAAGTGCTTTTTGTTGTTGTCCAGTATAATAATATAATACTAATAATATATTCAGAGCAATTTATGCCAGCAACATACATCACCCTGTAAATTCAAAATCAGAGCTATCATGATGATGATCAGAGCTATCAGTATGATCAGAGCTATCAGTATGATGATGATCAGAGCTATCAGTATGATGAAGATCAGAGCTATCAGTATGATGATGATCAGAGCTATCAGTATGATGAAGATCAGAGCTATCAGTATGATCAGAGCTATCAGTATGATGATGATCAGAGCTTTCAGTATGATGAAGATCAGAGCTATCAGTATGATGATGATCAGAGCTATCAGTATGATCAGAGCTATCAGTATGATGAAGAGCAGAGCTATCAGTATGATGATGATCAGAGCTATCAGTATGATGAAGATCAGAGCTATCAGTATGATCAGAGCTATCAGTATGATGATGATCAGAGCTTTCAGTATGATGAAGATCAGAGCTATCAGTATGATGATGATCAGAGCTATCAGTATGATCAGAGCTATCAGTATGATGAAGAGCAGAGCTATCAGTATGATGATGATCAGAGCTATCAGTATGATGAAGATCAGAGCTATCAGTATGATCAGAGCTATCAGTATGATGAAGATCAGAGCTATCAGTATGATCAGAGCTATCAGTATGATGATGATCAGAGCTATCAGTATGATCAGAGCTATCAGTATGATGATGATCAGAGCTATCAGTATGATGATGATCAGAGCTATCAGTATGATGAAGATCAGAGCTATCAGTATGATCAGAGCTATCAGTATGATGATGATCAGAGCTATCAGTATGATGATGATCAGAGCTATCAGTATGATGATGATCAGAGCTATCAGTATGATGATGATCAGAGCTATCAGTATGATCAGAGCTATCAGTATGATGATGATCAGAGATGTCAGTATGATGATGATCAGAGCTATCAGTATGATGATGATTAGAGCTATCAGTATGATGATGATGATCAGAGCTATCAGTATGATGAGAGCTATCAGTATGATGATGATCAGAGTTATCAGTATGATGATGATAGGAGCGATCAGTATGATCAGAGCTATCAGTATGATGATGATCAGAGCTATCAGTATGATGATGATCAGAGCTATCAGTATGGTGATGATGATCAGAGCTATCAGTATGATCAGAGCTATCAGTATGATGATAATCAGAGCTATCAGTATGGTAAAAGTTATTTCTGTTTTAATTTCATATTTGAATAGCAGAGAAGTAGAGGAAGATGTCATACCCTCTAACTTTTTGTCTAGCTTGTTGGGAAAGTGGTCACAATTTCAGTTGTTTATAAAAAGTTAGAGAAAATTTAGTTGATGCGGTTACTAAAACAGCTGTACCTCTTGATTGGTAAAAGTTATTTCTGTTTTGATTTCAGATTTGAGTAACTTTTTGTCTTACTTGTTGGGAAAGTGGTCAAAGTAGCTGATTTGTGTCAAAAGCTACATCGTTTACAGTAAATAAAATGTTGGAAGTCTGGGAGTTTTTAAACAATGGGGATTTAGAATGTTGAAAAAAGTCCCAGTAAAGTGAATGAAGAGGGACAAAAAAAGGACAAAAAGCTTAATAGTTTAAAAAGTATAAAAGATATCAAAAACTTGTACACAAGCACACTATTCCAGACCGGTCTACACGTTTTAAAGTTTGAACAGCGTTTCTAGCTTAAACGGTGTAAGAGGAGTAGCGTGCCAAAGAATAATAAGAAGAAGTATGTCGAAGATTTAAAGTGGGGACTCTTGCATCGTAAGCCCCACTAATAACTTCAGCTAAATAACATTAATACCAAGTTTCATGACAACTGGATAAACGTTTCTCCAGATATACTGAGATACGTGTGAGATATGTACAGTACACTCCTCTACACCCCCCCGCAGTGTGAGATACGTACAGTACATTCCTCTACACCCCCCTTCCCGCAGTGTGAGATACGAACAGTACACTCCTCTACACCCCCTGCAGTGTGAGATACGTACAGTACACTCCTCTACACCCTCGCAGTGTGAGATACGTACAGTACACTCCTCTACACCCCCGCAGTGTGAGATACGTACAGTACACTCCTCTACACCCCCCCTGCAGTGTGAGATACGTACAGTACACTCCCCTACACCCCCCTGCAGTGTGAGATACGAACAGTACACTCCTCTACACCCCCCGCAGTGTGAGATACGTACAGTACACTCCTCTACACCCCCCCGCAGTGTGAGATACGTACAGTACACTCCTCTACACCCCTCCCGCAGTGTGAGATACGTACAGTACACTCCTCTACCCCCCCTGCAGTATGAGATACATAGAGTACACTCCTCTACACCCCTCCCGCAGTGTGAGATACGTACAGTACACTCCTCCACCTCCTCTGCAGTGTGAGATACATACAGTACACTCCTCTACACCCCTCCCGCAGTGTGAGATACGTACAGTACACTCCTCTACCCCCCCTGCAGTATGAGATACATAGAGTACACTCCTCTACACCCCCCCTCGCAGAGTGAGATACATACAGCACACTCCTCTACACCCCCCTGCAGTGTGAGATACGAACAGTACACTCCTCCACCTCCTCTGCAGTGTGAGATACGTACAGTACACTCCTCTACATCCCCCCGCAGTGTGAGATACGTACAGTACACTCCTCTACACCCCCCGCAGTGTGAGATACATACAGTACAATCCTCTACATCCCCCCGCAGTGTGAGATACGTACAGTACACTCCTCTACATCCCCCCAGTGTGAGATCACGTACAGTACACTCCTCTACACCCCCGCAGTGTGAGATACATACAGTACACTCCTCTTCATCCCCCGCAGTGTGAGATAATGCACAGCACACTCCTCTACACCCCCTGCAGTGTGAGATACGAACAGTACACTCCTCCACCTCCTGTGCAGTGTGAGATACGTACAGTACACTCCTCTACACCCCCCCCCCACCCCCCTGCAGTGTGAGATAGGTAGGGAGGTAGTCTGACTGTCGGGGTTCAGGAGGAGGTGGCTAATTTACCTGGCTGGACTTTGTATATCTTTACCATCATGCAAAACTATCATTTTAATGAACACTTTCTGTAAAATGTTCTGTTTTTTTATTATTTGCACTATCTGCTTATGGCTTTATGGTGAATTATGACATCAGAATAAACATTTATGAATGAGAGGAGACGATTTTGCCCAGCTCTACTCATATGGTTCCTAGTAGCTGATTGATCTCACAACGTTTTTAAGTTTGGTGTAAAGCATCCCAGTGATTCAGCATCAACAACATGACTAGGTAACCCATTCCATCCCCTCACCACTCTGTGTGAAGAAGAGTCTCCTTCAGCAACATGACTAGGTAACTCATTCCATCCCCTCACCACTCTGTGTGAAGAAGAGTCTCCTTCAGCAACATGACTAGGTAACTTATTCCATCCCCTCACCACTCTGTGTGAAGAAGAGTCTCCTTCAGCAACATGACTAGGTAACCCATTCCATCCCCTCACCACTCTCTGTGTGAAGAAGTGTTTCCTTCCCTAAGCCTATCTCCTCATAAATTTCCAGCTCTATGTCCTCTGGTCCTGGTTTCTGTGCTGTGTTAAAGTATTGGAAAGGGTTAACTTTGTCAACTAAAAATAATTTAATCATGCCCCTCCTAATTCCTTTCTTTGTTAAAATGATACAGATTCCTTTCTGACTACTTTAATAGCAAACATTATACAGATTCCTTTCTGATTACTTTAATAGCTAAACGATTGTTTTCCTAGAACTGAATTTAATATAGACAACGTACTACCTGACAAATACTATGTTCCCAATATAAGCACTTAAAGGAAATACCCACACATATGCTCAGATCTGAATGTGTGTTCCCTTTAAGAGTCCAGCGTGACCTGGACTCTTCAATATGACATATTTCATGCACAGTATGATCCTATCATTGCCAGCTCTTCCTGATATTGCTGACTTAGTTATGTCATTTATGGAAAAAAGACATTTGTGTAAAATGGATCATAAAAAACAGTGTTTTTCTAAATAGAGATCCACACCCACACCCACCCCCACACCCACACACACCCACACACCCACACCCACACCCACACACCCACACCCACACACACCCACACCCACACACACCCACACACACCCACACCCACACACCCACACCCACACCCACACCCACACACACACACACACCCACACACACCCACACACCCACACACCCACACACACACACACACACACACACACACACACACACACACCTTTAGTCTATGAAGCCAGACATAATAATAATAAGGGATTGTGAGACTGTAGATCCTGCACTGATAATGTCAAGGACGGCATTATAAACGTTCGAACCAGAAAAGGTTCTTTAAAAACACTTTATAGATTTTAATAACTGCTTTTTGTCTGCTTTTTTAAATTTAGATTGTAATGTTTCTAAGTGTTTGGTGGCATGTACTTTCTCTTGCACTCTTTGTATGACAGATCCGACAGAGTGCACAAGAAATACACTCTCGACTTGTTAGTCAGCCATCAAACACTTATAAAAATACACTCGACTTGTTAGTCAGGCAATCAGTTGCTTCCCCTATTGACTGACATGCTTTAAGTGAGTAATGTGACCCAGATGACACTGCTGGGGTTAAATGACCAAAGAAGTATATCACACTTCCTGGAGGAAAGTCTTTAACCTAGTGCCAGATGTCAGTTTTAAAATGAAAATACATGTTTGCTATAACATGTGTTTCTTTCAAAACTGCACATTTAAGACATATGTAGCTAATAGAAGATGTTTGGAATTATTCTGTTAGCTACAATCACTTTAAGTGCAATGTGAGAGCTCAAAGGATCAGCGTGCCAGGTATGGAACTATAATAACTATAATAAGTGTATATTAGATATGTCTTCATTTATAAGGTTGGAATGTGTTAAATATAATACTTGTTAGTATGTTTACAATACAAAATAAAATACTTCATTTTTGCAGGTTTGCAGAAACCCCAATGGGTTATCTACTAAAGGCACTATATGCACGAGTGCAATGTGAGTCAAGCAATCTGGAGCTTGCTGATTCGAATCCAGTATGTGCTGAGTTGTCAATCTTGCAGACCCCTACTGCCCTTATAAAAGTTTCCTAAAGTAAAAGCAGTGCAATGAAGCATAGGCAAGCATTGTAAAGCACAGAGAGGTATGGTATACTATGGTAAAGGCAAAGTAGAACTATGTGAAAAGCAGGGGAAACGTGGTCAAGTTTTTCAAGGGACTCTCTCAAGAACAGACCTGATTGATCGTGGTCTTACAAATTTTGAAAGTCAGGAGGTTAACTGTTTAACATTGCGATACCAAATCTATGACAAATCATTCATAAAAGTAAAGTTAAACACAAAAATCTAACTATAATGCATAATTTCTGGAGAATTCTAAGGTTATATAGTTTTACAAATTAGTACCAGTAATACCCCCCATTCGCAACCCCCTTCGTAGGGTCCCCCTCACAGGATGTGACGTCTTCTAATTGGCACATTTTGAGGGCGGAGTCATATTGCAGCATGAATAGTTTAGTATCATTTCTCCTACAGGTCGTTTGTTTATTTATTTATGTATTTATTTATTTATACAAGTAAACGCAATAGAAAAAAAAAACATTATGTCTCAGGGAATCAGACTTATTTACGAGAGCTTATACATTTCTATATGCATGATTGTCCAGTCATTTGAAAGGAAGCATTATGTGTGCATTCGTTACTTTACATTAGTTTGTTGTGTGTTGTATTTGTTTATTGCACTCCCTTTGGGCCTGCGCACTGTATTCTTTGTATTAATTTCAATGTGTAGCTCAGAAGTAAGGGCTGCTAATACATTAAAAAAAAGATTCCAGAACAAACGTAGCCTTCAGTATAGTGTGGCACTTATCATTATTATTATTATTATATGTTAAACTTTAGGTGTAATTCGGTGGACGCTGTAGAGGGCGCTCCCTCACTGAGCTTCCAATTTTTATGTTTGTATTCAGCTTCTCTAGCCTTCCTGGCAGCACTCAGTGGGGGCGGGATTAGCCACGCAAATCACTTCCAGGTGGTGGTGGTGGTGGTGGGGGGAGGGTTCCATTCTCTCTGCCAACAGCTTGCGCTGCTCTGTTTGATCAGGTAAAAAGGGTGTGACCAGAGCGGAATGGGCATTCCCGTTAGGTAGCTTAGCATGCCAAACTCTCCTTTTTTATATATACACCCAGCACTGCTTCCGCCCTTCGTCTGTGTTTGTTTTTGTCCTTCTCCTCCCTCCTCCTCCACTTCCTATTATTTCTAATTACGCTCGGTCCGCACAGGGATCCCTCTGGGGGGGGGTGAGTGATTTTCACTCCCTCGACCAACCGGGTCGGCCTCCTGCCCAAGTCACTGCTGTCTGCGGTGGTTCCTCGTCAGCTAGAGGGGACCTCCGGCCACAACTATCCTGTTGCAGTTCATGCGCTAGCATCACCAAGGCCACAACCTTGCTATCCCATCTACCTCGTTTCTTTTCTGGTCCGGGCACCTTTCTGCCCCTTCTGGCTGGCTGAGTCCCCACCTGCCGAGCTGTGCCCCACCAAGTTGTCAATCTTGTTGTCAATCCGCCCAGTTGCCAGCCTCGCTGCCTGGGGATGCTGCTCTGAGTAGTGATGTCCAGCAGCAAAGAGACGCCGCCTGGTTCCAACCTGGACTGAGAGCTTTGTCCTTATTTGTTCTGTCTCTCATTCTCAAATAGCCGCCCCAGCAGCCAGAGGATGCTGCCTGACCCGGTGAGACGTGAGAGTTCAGAGTGTTTCATGTCGTTGTCTTGTCCAGCTCTTCTCATCTCAAGCTGTCCAGCTTTATGTCTCTAATTCCATGTCACACAAGCACCCCCGTTCCTCAAATTAAATCCCCCTTATTCTGCACTACTTACGCCCTTGTAAGCGACCAGTGAATTATTTCTTAGCAGGTTCTTGTAAATCCAGTTTAGATCCTAGTTTTGCAGCAGCTCTGATGCTTGCCATGTCTCCCAAGTGAAGCCACAGCTGTCTCCTTACCTCAAGACCCTACCGCTTCCCTCTGCTACTGGCTGGCTTCAAAAATGAATACTTGAAGCTCAGAAACTGTGTGGCAAAATGACTTGTCAGGCAATTCATACTGCCTGTCTGTTTAGCACTAACCTTTGAAAGTCAGGAGGTTAACTGCACTTCAAGTAAAAGGATTTGTCTATTTCAGAACTCGACAGAACAGTGAAGAATGAAAAAAAAATGAAAAGGACAAAAATAATGGGATTCCTGTCATTTACATTCTAAACTAAGTTTTCCAGTACAGGAGGGTCCCCATAGAAGAATACCATTGTGGTATTATTTTATATATAGTGCTTGGAAAAACTTTACACAGCAAACACTGTTTGAAATGTTAGCACAAATTACTATGTTTGAATTTACAAATGACTGTAACCATCCACCCATCCATCCATTATTTGTAAACAATTAATCCTATAGAGGGTCGTGATGAGCCAGAGCCTAACCCGGCAGACACAGGGCACAAGGCGGCACTACACCCTGGACAGGATGCCAGTCCATCGCAGGATGACTGTAACCACCGGGCAGTAGTGTGGAGTAGTGGTAAGGGCTCTGGACTCTTGACCGGAGGGTCGTGGGTTCAATCCCAGGTGGGGGACACTGCTGCTGTACCCTTGAGCAAGGTACTTTACCTAGATTGCTCCAGTAAAAACCCAACTGCATAAATGGGTAATTGTATGTAAAAAAAATAATGTGATATCTTGTAACAATTGTAAGTCGCCCTGGATAAGGGTGTCTGCTAAGAAATAAATAATAATATACAGTATATATACATATATACAGTACCAGTCCAAAGTTTATCTCTGCTTTTAACTGTATAAACTTGCATTCATTGCATTCAAAAATTTTATTTTTAAATGAAAATGTAAATCTTTAAGTCAATTTCAATGAAATGGTCACCCAAAGCAAGGGGATTTCAGTCTGAAGCCCAAGTCAGTTAAAAGTCTGAAATGTGTATAACACGGTGTTAGAACGGTGTTAGATGTTCTCCGAGTTAACTAGCATGTTACCTAATTAACCTTTTGTCACCAATTATTGTTAACAGGTGAGGATCCATGATTACTATAAATATAGGTAGCATGGCAAAATACGCTCAGTTTAGCAAAGAAAAAAGACTGTAATTACTTTAAGAAATGAAGGTCAATCTTTAAGACAAATCGCAAGAACAAATTGCAAGTGTCTGTAACTGCTGTGGCCAAGACCATCAAACGATTTGAAGAAACTGGCAATCATGAGGACCGAACAAGGTCAGGCAGGCCAAGGGTGACCTCAGAATCAGAGAACAAGTTCATTCGAGTCACAAGCGATTAACTGCCCCTGAAATACAAGCTCAGCTAAATGCTACTAGAAGTACAGATGTTTCAACATCAACTGATCAGAGGAGATTGCGTGAAGCTGGCCAAACTGGAAGAATTGCTGCAAAGAAACCATTGTTAAGAGTGCAGAATAAGAAGAAGAGACTTGCCTAGGCCAAAAAACACAGAAACTGGACGTTTGAGGAGTGGAAGTCGGTCTTATGGACCGATGAGTTTTGAAATATTTGGGTCCAACCGTCGAATATTTGTAAGACACAGAGAGGGTGAGCGCATGAGTTTTGCATGTGTGGTTCCCACTGTCAAGCATGGAGGAGACAGTGTCATGGTCTGGGGTTGCTTTGCTGGTGACAGAGTTGGTGATCTTTACCAAGTCCATGGCAAGCTCAACCAGCATGGCTATCATAGCCTACTTCAGAGGCATGCCATTCCATCAGGATTACGGCTAGTTGGGCAGTCCTTCATTCTTCAGCAAGATAATGACCCGAAACACACCTCAAAGTTGTGCAAGAACTATCTGGCGAAGAAGGAAAGTGAAGGACAACTCAATCTAATGACCTGGCCTGCCCAGTCTCCAGACCTCAATCCCATAAAACTAGTATGGGACGAACTGGACAGAAGAGTCAAAGCAAAGCTACCCACAAGTGCCCTACATCTCTGGGAATTGCTGCAGAAGAGCTGGGAAGACATGTCGGGTGATTTCCTGCTGAAACTTGTTAACCGAATGCCTCGTGTTTGTGAGGCTGTTATTAAGGCAAAGGGTGGCTATTTTGAGGAATCTAAGATTTAGAGACAATTTTCAATTTTCTTGAACATTGCTTTGATACTCCTTATGTTTTGTTTTGTATATTGTAACATGTGTTTTCATTTTCAAGTATTTACAGAAACGTATCTGACGTAAAACATTGTCAATTATGAAAAACCTAGTTTCCAGCAAGTGTACTCAAACTTTTGACTGGTACTATATATATATATATATATATATATATATATATATATATATATATATATATATATATATATATATATATGATGTCTGAAATAAATGACTTTCTACTGTACAGTGAGTGTTTCTCTCCTTCAGTAGGTAATTTGATACGTGTGGCAAAGTCGTTTGCAGTGTGCAGGTGTAGAGGTGATGCGGTGCTCAAGAATGATAGACACTAATACAGTTCATGGTCAAAACACAGCTCTTTAATCAGTGGGGTTGCTTGTTTGGAACTACAAAACAACACAAAACATTCTCGGTTCTATTCTCTCTGTACTCCTTTACAGGTCCTTTCGTAACCATAACAATGGAACAGATTGCTCAGCCACATCCTCTGATATACCTTCAGTCACGCCCCATTTGGTAGCGAGTGCAATCACGTCTCCTCAAATCCATGATTGACACATCACATACCGCAGTAAGGTGCTGACTTCTAGTATTGTGGCTTCGCCCCCTTCCTGGATGGCCGACTTCCCTGGAATGAACTGTCAAACCATCCAGTCCGGGGCACACTGTTCCTGTTATACAGCGCCCTCACAGGTCGGGAGGGAGACTGTTGACTCAGATTCATTCACTCTCTGTCTCGTTTAGTTAACTAATCCTAGGGTTTAAGGCAATGAGCTACTGTATGAAATAACTGAATCTATTTAGCCTAGAAGAAAGAAGAATTGATTTAAGTCTTTAAAATCTTAAAAGGAGTTGGCAATGTTAACCTTAACCAATACTTTAAGTACAGAAACCAAGACCAAGACTGGAATATAAAACTGGCGACACAGCCAGGACACAAACCTGAAGCCGTGCCTTTACCAGGTGAACTACTCTGTGACTAAGGATTTATTTTATTTTATGTAAGGGCAGTTGATCATCAACATTATGATACATTCAAATAAAGTTGAGAAATAAAATGAAAATATGGGTTATATTCCAGTACTGTAAGCTTTTCATGTTTCTGATCTGTCATACAGTGATTCAGTATCGTTGCGAGTTGCAGTACCACTCATTCCAGCAGAGGGCAGGCTTGCACTCTAATCTTGTGTACTGCGAGCTCCTGGGCTGGAGAATAAAGTAAATGCATTGATGAAGGTTTTAATTGACTGGGTAGTGTACATTACCTGATGTCCTGGTTTAAGGGAATCGACAAGGAAGTTTGTTTCCCCTGTTTAAAAAAAAAAAAATTCTAATTGTGGATCTTTGCTAGATTTAAAGTGTCCCAAATTAAAAAAAAAATAAATAAATCCCACCCTTACGATGGATTTTTTACAAGGTACATTACATGCATAAATACGCTTTTTTGTAATGTATTTATGCTTTCAGTTACTAAACAACTTAGTCAAACATGCCGGTTATTAAACATTTTTAAACACCCTGAAAACAAAATATCGAATATACGACATTATTTCGAAATTGGAAACCAGTCATTTAAATACACAGACCCTTAACATATGCTACAAACCCCTCGTAAACCTTATTTAAGGTACTGTAAGATATAATTTCATTTATCTTAGTGTGTCATTACACAAATTAACACAAATTGGGCCAATATTCAGTTTTAAGCTTTAAGTGGCTTGTGAAAACCTGCTGTTATAGGTTGTCAAGTAACAATACAAGTCTAGCCATTAGTTTTGCTTTCTGATGAATTTTGATGGATGATGGAGCGCAAGGGCAGCTACAATGGGATAGGCCTTTGGCAGTATTGCAACACAGTTGGTAACATTTCCGTAGAGTAGAAAGTAAATGGCTTGCCAGTATCAAACAGCGAATTCCACTCAGGTGTGTTTCCATGCTGTTTGATATGACCTGTGTACATGTCTGCCACTCTATCAAGCAACAAGGAAATCATATAAGACCCCATTAACAGTCTGAACTGCATTAAAGGGTGATTTTGTGCTTTAATTTTTTTTTTTTTAAACTTTTAATTTTTTTTTTAAATTTAGAATGCCCAATTATTTTACTCACGATTTTCTCCCCATTGTTTTGAAGCAGCCACATTTTCAAGCACGTGTTGTCTAGGCATCCACAGCACGTCAATGTTGCTAAGTAGAAATAACATGTAATTGTTATTGTGACAGATAGTGACAGCCTTATACAACAAAAGCTCACCACTGGAATGGAAGACGGGTGTATTTAACGTAAGTGCAGTTAATAAATAGTTCCATTCATTTTCTTGTTATGCACAGTTATGCACATAGCTATGCACATCCACTCATTATACAGGCCTGCCACACCCCAGGGAGACTGTGGATTGAGGAATACAAGAAAAGAAGGTATGAGGCAGCTTAGCACTGAATTTGGTCAATGGAAAATCAAAGCTTCCTCCTTGGATAGAACTTGACAATGGATTATTTTATTCCTTTAAAGCGAACAAACCTATGCAATAGCCACAGTGTAATTATAGAATTATTTAGTATTGCGATAGGGCAGTGGTTCCCAAACCGGTCCTGAGGACCCTTTTCTTTCCAACTGAGCTCTCAATCACTTAACTAGACCCTTAATTGAACTGATCATGTGCTTAAATTAGACCTTTTTTAATTGTTTTCAGCTCTTAACTGTTGCATGAAATGAGTTTAGTGCCCCTCACTGGATATGAAATAAAATCCTTAAATCATATCTGTTTCCCATTGTAAAAGCATAGCAAAGTGAAATATACCACAGTAAAAGCATGGTAAAGCATAGGGGATCGTTGTAAAGCACAGAGAGGTATGGTAAAGCATCTAAGAAATCAAACTGTGGTAAACTAACCCTTTTAACAGTTTCCCACAGTAAAAGCACCGCAAAGTGTAATAAAGCACAGAAAACACACAGTAAAGCCCAAAGAGTTCCGTAGAGCATATTTAAAAAACACAGGAAACTATTGCAAATGCATAGTATAACCATGGGGAAAGCATGGGAAAACTGCAGCAAAAGGACTGTTGTATTTTTTAATTTTTTTTACACTTGGTTAAAGAAATCTGTTTGCAAACCATGCTTTCAGATAGTGTTGCACTTCCTTGGTCACTTCTCCTGAAGAGTGAAATTGTCCCCACCCCTTCAATGTGTTATTTCCTGTCATTAACCCAGCTGCTGCTTTCCTGTTGATTGACATGTTTTCTACCAGTAACATGCTTTGATCCAGAAGAGGTGAAATGGCCTAGGAAGTGCAGCCGGACATTAAAATGCATGTTTGCTATGCCATGTGTTTCTTTTGAGACCTTTGAAATGAATGGAAGTGCACAGCAGGTAAGATTTATGGAATTATTTTGGGAACTACGCTCGCTATAAGCAACTGCATATTATACCATAGTAAACTAATCTTCCAAATTCACAAACTAAACACAGAAAAAGAATATTGAAAGAAGTGAAAAGCACTTCACTGGAAATGCAATCCTGACACCTGGGATCACTCTGAATGCCATTCGGCCCATCTTGCTTGTTTGGTTGTTAGTAGCTTATTGATCTCTTAATCTCATCAAGCAGCTTCTTGAAGGATCCCAGGGTGTCAGCTTCAACAACATTACTGGGGAGTTGGTTCCAGACCCTCACAATTCTCTGTGTAAAAAAGTGCCTCCTATTTTCTGTTCTGAATGTCCCTTTATCTAATCTCCATTTGTGACACCTTGTCCTTGTTTCTTTTTTCAGGTCAAAAAAGTCTCCTGGGTCGACACTGTCTATACCTTTTAGGATTTTGAACGTTTGCATCAGATCACCGCATAGTCTTCTTTGTTCAAGACTGAATAGATTCAGTTCTTTTAGCCTGTCTGCATATGGCATGTCCCTTAAACCCAAAATAATTCTGGTCACTCTTCTTTGCACTCTTTCGAGAGCAGCAATATCCTTTTTGTAGCGAGGTGATCAGAACTGAACACAGTATTCTAGATGAGGTCTTACTAATGCATTGTAAAGTTTTAACATTACTTCCCTTGACACTCAACACTTTTCACTATATATCCGAGCATTTTGTTGGCATTTTTTATAGCTTCCCCACATTGTCTAGATGAAGACATTTCTGAGTCAACATAAACTCCTAGATCTTTTTCATAGATTCCTTCTTTAATTTCAGTATCTCCCATGTGTCAAAAGCTTTCTGGAAATCTAATTATGCTTTGCAATTACCCATTGCATCCTCAAAAACATCAAGCAGGTTAGACACAATCTCCCTTTCCTAAAACCATGCTGACTGTCTCCCAGGATACTGTTACCATATAGGTAATTTTCCATTTTGGACCTTATTATAGTTTCCATAAGTTTACATATAATAGAAGTCAGGCTTATTGGTCTGTAGTTACCTGGTTCAGTTTTGTCTCCCTTTTTGTGGATCGGTATTACATTTGCTATTTTCCAGTCTGTTGGTACAACCCCTGTTGCATTATCTTGGTTAGCGGTTTGTAAATAACTTCTTTCATTTCTTTGAGTACTATTGGGAGGGTCTCATCCGGCCCGGGGGATTTGTTTATTTTAAGAGCTCCTAGTCCCTTTAACACTTCTGCCTCAGTTATGCTAAAGTTATTTAAAACTGGAAAGGAACAGGTCGACATGTGAGGCATGTTGTCTGTATCCTCCTTTGTAAAAACATGTGAAAAGTAATAATTTAACATATTTGCTATTTTTTTTTCTTTGTCTATGATTTTGCCATTTGTATCTCTTAGACTTTTAACCTCCTCTTTGAATATTCTTTTGCTGTTATAATATTGGAAAAACATTTTGGAATTGGTTTTAGTCCCCTTGGCAATGTTCATTTCTATCTCTCTCTTGGCCTTTCTAACTTACTTTTTGACTTGCGTTTGCAGTTCCAAGTACTTTTTCTGTGTACTTTGTTCTTAGTCCTTTTTAAATGTTAGCTTGCGTGGTTCAGGGAGCGTGGAGCTGGGGGGCTTCTTATCTTCTAATTTCCTGTTAATTAGCATCTATTTTCTATTTAAGCCCTGATCACCTGCACCTTTTCTGTCCAGTGTTTCATTTTAGTAGCAAACGCTCAGACGCCATTGTTTCGTGCTCCACCGCTAATATCTAAACTTCGTTGTCTCGCTCACTGCAGGTCATTTCTCTGCACATCGCTGCCAAGATATTATCAATCATTTTCCTACCTGCTCAGGTGATCTTTCTTTTCATTTAGCTTCTCTTTTCGGCTTCAAGAGCTCCAACATTAGTCCTTCCTGCTCCATCCAGTCTCCACCTCAGCATCAGAGCCGTCCAAAGTGCAGCTTCACTACTTAACTTATCTGCAACTTTATCAGAAAGTCTGGTCCTCCGCTAAACTTTCAAGCTCCTTCGACAAGACATCGACATTCCCGTTGTCTGCGATTGCCTTACTTTAGCTCTATTTAAATCTACCACAAAGCTTTGTCTGCGGAATCTTTCTTTACTCCTCGCCTGCAATCAGACCACCCTCCCCTGCTCCCACACAGAGCCAGCACAATTACCGTTCCATCAGAAGATCCTGCCCTGGACCTCCATCAGCTACGTTCAAAATTTTAAAGGCGTATCCAGCCTATTACAAACTCCATTTCAACCAGTGGCGGCTCGTCACTTGACTGGTCACAACATGCTCCAACGACACTATTGTACTGTAACTTTTCCACCGGCGCCTCACAGACCGTGGTTACCACGGCAACGCCCTCACTGAATGACTGCAAGGAGTGGTAAGTTGCCATGGTGACCAGGCAGCTTCATCAGGCTCTGCGTGTTCTGGTCTCAGTGCTGCAATCTTCTGGCTTCCTGTTGCTGCGCTTTCACTACTGGTGGAGACGAATTCAACGCGCCAAATCATGACATCTAAATACTGCGTTAACCGATTTATATACATGACTAACTGTCCTAAAACATGTCTAGAATATTTATTATTCAAATCTAAAGGAATAAGCAAATGTTGTTCTACATAGACAAGGATTTTAATCGTAATAACTCTATAGATTCTACCCTGCTTCACTCAAGTCAATGGTTTAATTCCAATCATAACCTCTGGATGGTCAGTATAATACCACAAGTTCTCTCTATATATATTAAACCGGTTCAGTATCGCTGCGAAGCTCGGACACGACAGCTTTTCTATCTATTCCTGCAGTTCTCACTCTGATGGATTCTTGGGAGTTCCCCTCCCGCCTCAACCTTTTGTCTACCTATATCAACTGACATTCTTCAATTTCAACTCTTCTCCCCCGCCCGCCCTTTGAGGACATGGTCATGAAACCACGCACTTGTCGGCTTTCTGAGATGCTCCGAATCTACCGTCACATTAACTTCCAGCTTCCCTGCATCAGGCTTCCATCCCCTAATCGGCCTCAAGGGGTTTTTTCCTCTCCACTGAGCGGCAGGTATACACATAGTCACATCCTACTAACAAATTACTAATCCCCCTCTGTTTATCCCGCTTGTCCTTCTGGTCTTTTGTTTATGTTATGCGTTGGCATGTGCTGTCTTTTGTTTGTCTCACGGTGTGGGAGATTTCGTGAGGTGCCGGGGGTCCATCCTTTGGGGGGCAAGTGAGTCTCACTTCCCCGACCTCAGGTCTAGGCATCCGCCTCCCTTACCTTCAGGGGGGTTCTCACCATGTGAGTCAGAGCGGACCCCGGCCATACTCTGTCCTGTCGCAGCTCCTGCGCCTATCTTACCTCACTCGAGGCTCTGTTCTATTCTGCCTCTCTTTCAGGACGTGGCCACTCGTGCTGAGTGCTATACTAACCTCTATGCTTTGTCCTTATTTTCAGGTCCCAGGCAGCGTGACATCTCGGCCAATCAGGGGTTTAATGAGCGCCTCTTACAGAAGTCTCAGATGCTGGGTACCTCTCTCTCTCATCTCCTCTCGTTTTCTAGCCTTTCGGGACCGACTTCCTCTCGAGGGGCGGCTCTCCGACTCATAACCCTCATATGTGTTTTCGGTTGCTGGGTCCTTTGCCCCTGTGATGTGTCGGCATCGTCGCCCTCAGTCAGCGACCTCTTTTCTATCCTGTTTCGGTTGCTGGGTCCTCTGCCCCTGGGATGTGTCGGCATCGTCGCCCTCAGTCAGCGACCTCTTTTCTATCCTGTTTCGGTTGCTGGGTCCTCTGCCCCTGGGATGTGTCGGCATCGTCACCCTCAGTCAGCGACCTCTTTTCTATCCTGTCTTCGGTTGCTGGGTCCTCTGCCCCTGGGATGTGTCGGCATCGTCACCCTCAGTCAGTGACCACTTTCTATCCTACTAACTGCTCCTTTCTGCCTCATCTGCCTTATCCTTCACCCCAGCTCACGCCCCGTGAAACACTCTGTAAAGTGCCTTTTTTCTCTGAATATTTTTTTTAATTGATCTATTAAACCATGTTGGCCATTTTGTTTTAGATTTTGATTTACTACTTTTGGGATGTAATTGTTTTGCGCCTCTAATACTACATTTTTAAAAAGCAGCCATCCTTTTTCTGTGGATGTTTCCTCTATTTTACTGCAATCTTCTTCTGTTAGTCTGTTTCGTACCTTCCTAGTTTGCCTTTTTAAAATTGTAAACGTCAGCTTAGGTCATTACGTTTTGGGTTTTAAAAAGCACTTCGAATGAGACCATGTTGTGGTCTGAGTTTGCCAATGGTTCTCTGACCTCTGTTTTAGTTATTCTGTCTTCATTATTTGAAAAGACTAAATCAAGGCATGCCTCCCCTCTAGTTGGTGCATTGACAATTTGCATTAGGAAGCAGTCATTTGTCATTTCTAACATTTCAGTTTCAGCTGTCGTGCTCCCCACCGGGTTTTCCCATTTTATATGGGGGAAGCTGAAATCCCCCATTAGTATGGCTTCTCCTTTGCTACACGCATTTCTAATGTCATTGTATAACAGATTATTTTGCTCGGTGTCTGAATTTGGCGGTCTATAACATGCCCCTATTATTATGCCCTTTGAATTTTTGTCCATTATCCTGACCCATATTGATTTTATTCTTCCAGATTTAACACCTGGATTATTTATGTATATGAAAGAAACAACATCCAGGACCCTATAAACAGTGCTGGCCAGGCAGCAAAAAGAAGGGAGGTCATGATTGTTGGGGACTCCATATTGAGAAACACAGCAAGTTCAGTTCGCAGTTTGGACCCCCTTATTACAACAGTGTGCTGCCTTCCAGGAGCCTCTGTCAAGCACATCACTGAAAACTTGGACAGGCTCCTAGAACGAACAGGAGATGACCCGGTAGTAGTCGTCCACATTGGTACAAACAACATTGGAAGAGACAGACCAAGATCCCTGCAAAACAAATTCAGAGAGCTAGGAAGGAAATTAAAAGACAAGACCAAATCTGTGGTATTTTCTGGGATACTGCCGGCACTTTGCAAAGGACCATATGGACAGCTGGAAATACAAAATCAAAATGCATGGCTAAAATCGTGGTGCACACAGGAAGGCTTCACCTTTCTTGATCATTGGAGCACATTCTACAACAAGGATTATCTATATAGGTGGGACGGACTGCACTTAGACAGAAAGGGAACCAATCTACTCGGAGAAAGAATCCTTGTGGAGGGCCAGAAGCATTTAAACTAGAAAGGAAGGGGAGAGAAAACAAAAAAACAGAAAGAAGACCACATCAAAACAAGGGCAACAGCTCAGGTAAGACAACTATTAAATGTATTTATCTTAATGCTAGAAGTCTCAGAAACAAAATGTTAGAACTTGAAGCTACTGCACTAACAAGTAAGTACGATGTGATAGGTGTTACAGAAACTTTGTTGTCTGAGAGTGATGGAGACAAATATAATATTAGTGGGTACTCACTATATAGGAAAGACAGGCAGGACAGAAGAGGCGGAGGGGTAGCGCTATACATAAGAAATAGTCTTGAAGCCCAGGTGTTAAATCAGGACAAAGAAAACAAATCAGAATCAATATGGGTCAGAATAATGGACACAAATTCAACGGGCATAATAATAGGAGCATGCTATAGACCGCCAAATTCAGACGCTGAGCAAAATAATCTGTTATACAATGACATTCGAAATGCGTGTAGAAAAGGAGAAGCCATACTAATGGGGGATTTCAACTTCCCCCATATAAAATGGGAAAACCTGATGGGGGGCACGACGGACGAAATTGAAATGGTGGAAATGACAAATGATTGCTTCCTAACGCAATTTGTCAAGGCACCGACTAGAGGGGAGGCATGCCTTGATTTAGTCTTTTCAAATAATGAAGACAGAATAACTAAAACAGAGGTCAGAGAGCCAATCGGAAACTCAGACCACAACATGGTCTCATTTGAAGTATTTTTAAAAACCCCAAAAGTAATGACTAAAGCTGAGGTTTATAATTTTAGAAAAGCAAACTATGAAGGTATGAAACAGAGACTAAAGCCGGGTTTACACTGCACAATTTTTTCAATCGGGAGGCATGGCGCCACTCACATTAACCGATTGAGCTACGATTTCTCACTGTAGATCGGGGAATTGCAAGCTACACACAACACGAGACATCTTGTCGCGGACTGCGCCTATTTTCATTGCAGAATCGTAGACATCATTCGGGAGAATCATGGACTCAAGTGAGGAGGCGATCTCTGTTCTCTGTGCATTGTTTTGCACAGAAAAAAGAAGAAAACGTGGAGAAGATCCATTTGGACGCGCAGTTGGCTTATGTAGATTTTGCTATTAATATTTTTCTCTGATATGAAAACATTAAATACTAGAAAAATATTCTCATTAAAAAATTATTTTACTTACTTCCAAACTGGTTTCACTATGACGGTGCACAAGCATGGCTTTAAGAATTCAAGATTCTTTCAAATCCATTTCTGCCTGGAAGTGAGGTCTTTTGCCCCACTCCCACTGTGTGTGACGAGGTTTCGGCAGCTTTTCCTATTGTGTCCGCAGACGGGATGCTTTTGTTTGGACTTCTACCACTGACCAAAAATAATTATAAAGTTTTCTGACATGTTAGAAATTTGTCGGGACGTCGTAAGAGCGTCGGGAGATCGCAGACGCTATTATCGGGGATTTGTAGACCCTCTCACACTTATCGACCGTTTTGTCCCTGACAACATCATTTTGTCCCAGATTTTAATCAGCAAAAATCGTGTAGTGTAAGCCCGGCTTAACAGAAGTAGATTGGAGTAAAATAGAGAAAACATCCACAGAAAAAAGATGGCTGTTTTTTAAAAATGTAGTACTCGAGGCGCAAAACAATTACATCCCAAAAGTAGACAAATCTAAATCTAAAACAAAATGGCCAAAATGGTTTAACAGATCAATTAAAAAAAAATATTCAGCGAAAAAAGGCACTTTACAGAGCGTTTAAAAGGGACCAAAAATAAAATACACAAAAAGAGTACTTGGAACTGCAAACACAAGTCAAAAAGGAAGTTAGAAAGGCCAAGAGAGAGATAGAAATCAATATTGCTAAGGGGGCTAAAACCAATTCCAAAATGTTTTTCCAATATTACAGCAGCAAGAGAACATTCAAAGAGGAGATTAAATGTCTGAGAGACACAAATGGCAAAATCATAGACGAAGAAAAAAAAATAGCAAATATATTAAATGATTACTTTTCACAGGTTTTTACAAAGGAGGACACGGACAACATGCCCCACATGTCGACCTGTTCCTATCCAATTTTAAATAACAGAGGCAGAAGTGTTAAAGGGACTAGGAGCTCTTAAAATAAACAAATCCCCTGGGCCGGATGAGATCCTCCCAATAGTACTCAAAGAAATGAAAGAAGTTATTTACAAACCGCTAACCAAGATCATGCAACAGTCTCTTGACACAGGGGTTGTACCAACAGACTGGAAAATAGCAAACGTAATACCGATCCACAAAAAGGGAGACAAAACCGAAACAGGTAACTACAGACCAATAAGCCTGACTTCTATTATATGTAAACTTATGGAAACTATAATAAAATCCAAAATGGAAAATTACCTATATGGTAACAATATCCTGGGAGACAGTCAGCATGGTTTTAGGAAAGGGAGATCGTGTCTAACTAACCTACTTGACTTTTTTGAAGATGCAACATTGAAAATGGATAATTGCAAAGCATACGACATGGTTTATTTAGATTTCCAGAAAGCTTTTGACAAAGTCCCGCATAAAAGATTAATTCTCAAACTGAACGCAGTAGGGATTCAAGGAAATGCATGCACATGGATTAGGGAGTGGTTAACTTGTAGAACACAGAAAGTACTGATTAGAGGAGAAACCTCAAAATGGAGCGAGGTAACCAGTGGTGTACCACAGGGATCAGTATTAGGTCCTTTGCTATTCCTAATCTACATTAATGATTTAGATTCTGGTATAGTAAGCAAACTCGTTAAATTTGCAGACGACACAAAAATAGGAGGAGTGGCAAACACTGTTGCAGCAGCAAAGCTCATTCAAAATGATCTAGACAGCATTTAGAACTGGGCAGACACATGGCAAATGAAATTTAATAGAGAAAAGTGTAAAGTTTTGCATGCAGGCAATAAAAATGTGCATTATAAATATCATATGGGAGATACTGAAATTGAAGAAGGGAACTATGAAAAAGACCAAGAAGTTTATGTGACTCAGAAATGTCTTCCTCTAGACAATGTGGGGGAGCTATAAAAAAGGCCAACAAGATGCTCGGATATATTGTGAGGAGTGTTGAATTTAAATCAAGGGAAGTAATGTTAAAACTTTACAATGCATTAGTAAGACCTCACCTATAATATTGTGTTCAGTTCTGGTCACCTCGTTACAAAAAGGATATTGCTGCTCTAGAAAGAGTGCAAAGAAGAGCAACCAGAATTATCCCGGGTTTAAAAGGCATGTCATATGCAGACAGGCTAAAAGAATTAAATCTATTCAGTCTTGAACAAAGAAGACTACGCGGCGATCTGATTCAAACATTCAAAATCCTAAAAGGTATAGACAATGTCGACCCAGGGGACTTCTTTGACCTGAAAAAAGAAACAAGGACCAGGGGTCACAAATGGAGATTAGATAAAGGGGCATTCAGAACTGAAAATAGGAGGCACTTTTTTACACAGAGAATTGTGAGGGTCTGGAACCAACTCCCCAGTAATGTTGTTGAAGCTGACACCCTGGGATCCTTCAAGAATCTGCTTGATGAGATTCTGGGATCAATAAACTACGAACAACCAAACAAGCAAGATGGGCTGAATGGCCTCCTCTAGTTTGTAAACTTTCTTATGTTCTTATGTACCCCTCCGCCTCTTCTGTCCTGCCTGTCTTTCCTATACAGTGTATACCAACTAATATTATATTCGTCTCCATCACTCTCGGATAACCAAGTTTCTGTAACACCTATCACATCATAGTTACTTGTTAGTGCAGTAGCTTCAAGTTCTGACATTTTATTTTTGAGACTTCTAGCATTTAGAAAAATATATTTAATGGCTGTCTTATCTGAAGTGTTGCCCTTGTTTTGATGTAGTCTCCCTTCTGTTTTTTTGTTGAGTTCTCCCCCCTTCCTTTCTAGTTGAGATGCTTCTGAAAAGTAGTCCTTTTCCAAATAGATTGGTTCCCTTTTTGTTTAAGTGCGGTCCGTCCCCACCTATATAGATAGTCCTTGTTGTAGAATGTGCTCCAATGTTTAAGGAAGGTGAAGCCTTCCTGTGTGCCCCATGATTTCAGCCATGCATTTGGATTATTTATTTCCAGTTGTCTGCATGGTCCTTTGCAAGGTGCCGGCAGTATCCCAGAAAATACCACAGTTTTGGTCTTGTCTTTTAATTTCCTTCCTAGCTCTCTGAATTTGTTTTGCAGGGATTTTGGACAGTCTCTTCCAATGTTGTTTGTACCGATGTTGATGACTACTACCAGATTGTCTCCTGTTCATTCTACGTTCTCATCCTGTTCTCTGTCCACGTTCCCAGTGATGTGCATGACAAAGGCTCCCGGAAGGCAGCACACTGTTGTTGTAATGGGGTCCTGACTGCGCACTGAACTTCTCAATATGGAGTCTCAGACAATCATGATCTCCCTTTTTTTGCTGCCTGGCCAGCACCATTTATGGGGTCCTGGATGTTGTTTCTTTTGTTCTCTTGATGCTGGTTTTGATGCTCTAAAGTTTGAAATGGGTCAAATTTATTTGACGTTTTTATTTCTGGTGGTTGTGTTTGACTATGTTTCTTTTTTTCCCTGTCTCTGCCTATCTGAACTCAGCTGTTTCAACCCTCAATCTCCCTGGTGGCTTTCTGACTGTTAGGGGTGCAGACTTCCAAGAATTTTGGGTGTGCCAACTCCTCAAACTCCTATTGCTCTGTCATTTTGTGTAGCTCCATTTCTAGCATACTTACTTGTTGAAGCAAGCCCTGGATCTTGCGGCACTTTACACACACTTGGTTTAGCTCTGCTGGGTTTTCTTGGATTTCCCACATCATGCAGGTGTCACAGATTACTGGCTTGAAGGCCATGTTGACCAGAATTGGACACAGTACTCTAAGTGCTGTTTCACCAGTGCATTGTACAACCTCCTCATACTCTACATTTTTGGCTATATGCCCACACTTACTGGTAGCCTTTTTGCCATGGAAAAAAGCATTCATGTACAGTAAAAGCATGGTAAACAGTGGTGTAGTCGAGCTGGAAGAGGGTTCTCTGTTCAATACCATGCCATTTAATAAGCATTAGGAACCAAAAAGTCAGTGTCTGATTCCCTTCGAGCGACTTCTGATGGTACACGAATCAGAGTCTCCATCTCCAATAACTGGCGCGTATTTTAAATGTTTGCAGTCAAGTCACACACATCTCCTGATTCCCACACAATCGTCTGATTCAGTCAGTCGTCCTTGTGATGCAATGAAGAGAACTTTAGGAACTTCTATTACAAACTACAGCACTAAAGTTTATTAAGGCTACAAAGTTTTTTTTAGTAAAAATGTTGACGAAGAAGAAGTAGCCAAATTGTGTTTTTTAAACCAGCCAAAAAACACATGTACATTTAAGATGTAATATATATTACAAAAGCATAAATAAGTGCTACACATTTATTTAAAAAAACAGTAATGTTACAGTGCCTATAGTAAGTATTCACCCCCCTTGGACGTTTTCACAATTTGTTGTGTTACAACCTGAAATCTTGATGTATTTAAATGGGATTTTTTTTTCCTTTGATTTACACAACCTACTCAACACTTTCAATGTGTGACAAAATGGGGGGGTGAAAAAACAAACCAATTAAAAATAAAAACCTGAAAAGTCTCCATTAAATAAGTATTCCCCCCCTTTGCTATGACACTCCTAAATAAGCTCAGGTGCAACTAATTGCCTTCAGAATTCACACAATAAGTTAAATGGAGTCCATCTGTGTGCAATAAAAGTGGTTCACATGATTTCAGATTAAATACACCTGTCTCTGTAAGGTCCCACAGTTGGGTAGTGCATTCAAAGCAAAGATACAACCATGAAGACCAAGGAGCTTTCAAAACAACTCCGGGATAAAGTTGTAGAAGGGCACAGATCAGGGGAGGGGTATAAAAAGATTTCAAAGGCATTGAATATCCCTTGGATCACAGTCAAGTCGATCATTAAGAAGTGGAAGGTATACGGTACCACCCAGAATCTGCTAGGAGCAGGAAGTCCTCCCAAACTGAGCAGCCGGGTAGAAGGGCATTGGTCAGAGAAGTCAGCAATATGCCAGTGACAACTCTGAAAGACCTACAGCGTTCCATGGCTGAGATGGAAGAAACTGTCCATGTGTCAACAATAGCTCAGGTACTCCACAAATCTGGCCTGTATGGAAGAGTGGCAAGAAGGAAGCCATTTCTGAAAAAAGCCCATGTAAAATCCTGCTTGGAATTTGCAAAAAGGCATGTGGGAGACTCTGAAAAGATGTAGCAAAAGATTCTGTGGTCCAATGAAACAGAAATTGAGCTATTTGGCCTAAATGCAAAGAGTTATGTCTGGTGCAAATCCAGCACAGCACATCACCCAGGTAACACCATCCCTACTGTGAAGGGCAGGGACAGGGACTGGGAAGCTTGTCAGGGTAGAGGGCAAAATGGATGGAGCTAAATACAAGCAAATTCTTGAGGAAAACCTGCTTCAGATTGCAAAAGACCTAAGACTGGGACAGAGGTTTTACCAAGTATTGACTCAGGGGGGTGAATACTTATCTAACCAAGACATTTCAGTTTTTTGTTTTTTTTTCATTAACTGTTGTTTCACAATAAAAGTTCTCTTGCCTCTTCAAAGTGTTTAGACCCATTTAAATGCATCAAGATTTCAGGTTGTAACACAACAAACTGAAAATGTCCAAGGGGGGGTGAATACTTACTATAGGCACTGTATGTGTATTTATTTATTTGCTTTGCTTGTTTTTTTCTCACAACTTACAGTACCAGAACCACTGTTTCTTTTTTTTATCTGATGAGATAAAATGCGGTAGGCCAAGAAAGAAAATGTAGGCCTATTCAGAATGTCGTGTAGAATGTAATTGTCCAGAACTGTCAGCGGATACATTCTTTAACAATAAATTGAAAAACAGTTGTACTGATACAGTTCTTAAATTGGTGGCAAAGAAAAAAATAACAATGTTTGTGTGAAATTTTATTGGATGCAGAGCTCCAGAAAAAAAGACAGGGGGAGGACGTGATATACTATACAGGGCATTGTGGTGATGACTCATAATCGAACGGAACAGAAAAAGAACATGAATGATAAAAAGAACTAGACCACCAAAGGCAGTATTTATTATTATTATTATTTGTTTATTTAACAGACAATTTTATCCAAGGCGACTAGGGTGTGTGAACTATGCATCACTTACAACTACGTCTCACCCGAAAGACGGAGCACAAGGAGGTTAAGTGACTTGCTCAGGGTCACACAGTGAACCACACAGCCTCCTATATGTAAACCCTACAATCCTGTTTACCCACAAGATGCTTTCAAAACAAGGCAAATTTGGCTGGAAAACCGCCAATCTGGCAGCACTGACAGGGGGAGTAGCCTATAAAAGTCGCATGCGATACGCATGCATTACCTATTAAATGTTACCTCAAGCTCAATGAACAAATAAAACATGAATCTGTATCATTTTTGTTAAGAAAATGTATATTTTATTGGCGTTCCGGTGCATTCAGATTTAGGACTACACCACTGATGGTAAAGAATATGACAGCTTGTTAACCCTGCTGGAAAAACCATTAGAAACCATTAAAAATGTCTAATGGTCTATAGTGGTCTCTAATGGCCTGTAGTGGTCTCATGATCTGTAGTGGTCTCATGGTCTGTAATGGCAATGGTTCATAGCGATTTATAATATGTTGTAATGGTGTTTTACAACACAATGAAAAAAACACAGTAAGCATTATGTAAATAAAATCTCACCAAAAGGCATAATACTAATACTACTATAAACCTTTAGTTAATAATTCAATTGAAAATAGGTTTTTAAGTTCTGTAAAAAAAAATGGCTAACAATTTACAACAGTCAATCCTTAAAAAATAAAGATCAAACAAAGAAAATAAATAAAAACAATATTTTGGTAAGAGTAAGGGTTGGCCAACTGTATAAAAAGCCACCAGAAAGCCTTTGTCTGAGAGAAGGAGTAGGTGAGTGTTTTTTTTATTTAAATTTAATTAAATTAAATTTAATTTAATTTAATTATATCTATCTCTGTGGTGCTGTTTAGTTCACAAATTTCAGTGAAGGTGCTTCCCAGCCTGGACAGTTTTTGTTGTGTTCTGTTTGAATTTTTTGTTTTGGCCCTTGTGCCTATTATTTTGTTATTTGTGTTTGTTATTAAAAGTGCCAAGCAGCTTTAAACTGCAGCTTCAAGCCTCAGAGTGTCATTACTGACGCTACCCTGCTACACACCAGTAAAAGGTTCCATATTTATACCAACATATAGGCCTAGAAACATTTTGGCCCATTTTTTGTTAGTGTACTATTTTAGTATTCCATCTTATTATCTAAAAACCTTAGAATTCATGAACATGAAAACCGTTGCTGTGGAGAACACTGTCTTCTGCTGTGATACAAGGCAAAATCTCTCTGTGCTGCTGGCGGATACAAGCTGTACTCTCTTGATGTTGCTGATGACATACAGAATCAGTATTCTCAGCACTTTCATCAGCATTTCCGATAGTGGCGTGTGGAATCTTTACTGTCATTCACTGGATCCAAATAAAGCTTGTGTCTTGCACACCTCTTGGGCATTCTAGAGTAAAATGCACACACTCATATAAATGCTAAATATAATGGATAATTGTTTTAGAGAAACCTTTTTATTATTATTTACAAACATGCAAAAGTAAAATTGTACAGAATACAAGTTTTACAAGTGATCATTACCATAAAACATAATACATGAGAAGGGTTATCCAATCAGTCTGCAAATAACTCTTACAGTGTAATTCATAAATCAAAGTTAGATGGCAATTTACATTCAAAAGGCTCTGAATACCACTCTCAAGCTTGAACCAAAAATACTTTAGTCAATCATGTTAATCCATCAAAATAGTATCCAACGTATACATTTAATATAAAGTGTTCAGTATTTCATACATGTTTATATATGTATGTATATACTGTATATATATATAGTTTTTAAAAAGAGGATACAGTTCTACAAACTTCAAAATAATGTTTTAGTAATGATGAGGATCAATTAAAAACACACAATTTTTTAAACTCCAAAACAGAAAGATGAAAATGATGCACATAATACAATTAGGTAAGAATAATGTAGTACTACTGAAACAAATATGTTTTTGTCGAGACCCGCCAGACAGCATGAGACAGAAAGTTAGTTGCCTTAGCAACAGACGCTTAGATCTGATCTACTTGTACTGAGCTGCGGGTAAACTAAGTGTTCTGGTTGGTTTTAACAAACCAATTTATAGCCCGGAATGGGCAGTCAAGGTCAGTTCGGAAAAGTTTTTAAACAATGCTATTCTTATTTATTTGTGGCCTCATTTATTTGTGGCCATACATTTTCGACCGATGGTTCCGGCTGCTTCGGTTTCATCCTCTCCTGCTTGTTTACGTTTAGCCTCAAAGGCATCAGCCGTCCTTCAAAATCTATTTTATTATTGTATTAGTGTTCAGCTTTGCTTCCATAGCATGTGCATTTAAACAATTTATAAAATCTACTTACCCGTGTAATCCTTCAGTCCTTGTTTATTTACTTTTCTACATGTGCTGCACGTGACATACACATCTTCATCCTGGAGCCACCACAAGCCGCCTTATTTCCTCGAGACAAACTGAGTTCAAGATCATTTTTCACAGCCAACTGAAGCAGTTACCAAAGGTGAGGTATAACATTTAAATTAGTTTGTTGACCTTTTTTTTTGGTGATACAGGCACTGGTTTCAAGTCTACTGTTATAAAGTGTTACTTTACAGTGGGCCTACACCCTCTGCTACTTTTTAATCTTTCGTTTTGACTTTTTTCAATTTGTTTGTCGAAAGACAATCCATGCTAACGTACCCGTTATCATGAGATTCATAATTTATTGAATCTACTCTGCACTTCATGTTTTTATTTCAGTCTCTAAATATTTCACATTTTCTGACATAATTAGCCACCTTTTATAAAACCTAACCCTGTAAGATAGGTGAGCCTGCTTTAAGAAGAGCGGTCCCGTTACTGCAAAGTACATACAAAAAGGAAGAATGAAAGAAAATAAAACTTTTAATTGATTTTTTATGGAAATCTATTTGTCCAATTTCGGTTTTAATGCAGGTGTATTCATCAGAAGAAAATGTATGTTTTTATTCCATGACAACGTGCCTCAAATTGTACCAATTGCATACATTAAAGACTTCAAACCAAGTCATACAAATGATTCCCCCAGTGTTTTTGGGGGGAGACTCTACTAGACAGTTTCAACTTCAAACTCTTATAGGTATGTTTCAAGAGACAATTATCTACTTAGTGAAGCTAAGATATTTAGTAAGAGGTCTAAGTGGCATACGATTGACAATAAAAAGCCACACACCAATGTATAATGTTGAACATTTTGTTGCAACACAAATAATAACAATATTTCCTTTTTTACAGAGAGAAAAAGGAAGACGGGAAGCTGGTAATAAGTTTACTAGAAATTATAAAAGAAAAAAGAAATGATGCTTTCCAAGCAAAAAGAAAGAGAGACACTGACGAGGAGGAGAGTATTGAAGAAAGTGATGAAGGGGATGAAGCTGTGGTTCCATTAAATATCCATGAGGATCTAAAAATTGAATATTTAAATGTGAAAAAAAACTGCACAACCAGGACAGACCAGTATGCAACTGACATGCATACAGATGAGACAAGGGGAATGGAGAATACCCATGTGGCAGTGACAAGGTATTTAAAAAAATAATAATACTCCTAAATTAATTCTCTCAATCATAACATCTGCAACATACAAAAAAAAAAAACCTTGTCTGGTATATGTTTTGATGTATGTTTTAGTATTCTACTAACTTATTATTTATATTTTCATTGTTTAATGTTTTTTTTGCTACAATTTTTTTCTTTAAAGTTTTACATAGGCAAAGGGGTATCACTAGATGAAGAGAAGTAGACAGTTATAAAACAGCAGGAAACAGGAACGTTTTGCAAGTCATTGGCTGTTGCAATTTGGGGGGCTCACTTGGACTGAAAGACAGAAGTGTCACAGGAGGAAAATGTAATGCAAAAAAGACTCAACAATAAAACCTCACTGACACCAGAAAAGTCGATGCCATCAAAGGTATGTGTTGATAAAAAAATATCAGATTTGCAAACAATTCATGTTTTCAACACAAAAATGATTGTAGGGTTTATATATAGGAGGCTGTGTAGTCCAGTGGTTAAACAAAAGGAGGTTCCCGGTGCAAATCCCGGCTCATTCGCTGTGTGACTTGAGCAAGTCACTTAACCTCCTGTGAGATGTTATTGTAAGTGACTCTGCAGCTGATGCATAGTTCATACACCCTAATCTCTGTAAGTCACCTTGGATAAAGGAATCTGCAAAAAAACCAAATAATTCATATATGACTTTCAAGGATTTGGACTATGACATTTTTTCCTTCGACTTTTCTAAATCTTGAAAACTGTAACTGTACCAGGCCAGTAAAGAACACTAACTATACCATGTGATAATATGAATTTTAAAATATATATAATGGATTTTATAGTGTCAAGTTTTGTTTTATTCTCATGGCCATTTTAAATTCATAATTGTTCAAAATGATCAAAATGAATTGATGTAATATTGCTATTTTAAAAACTGATTCCAACAGAACAGTCAGAGTGTATTCTGGTCATGTCATCTGAGTAAAACTATTATTTGCTGCACAATCATATGACCTCTTTTAGAAAAACATCTAAAGACATGTCAACCTAGAAGTGTGGTTCAGAAGGTGGAGCCAGGCCCACCTGCATCCTATCATCTTCTTTCATCAATTAAATTTACCTTATTTAGCCATCAGTCACCCCTATCTAGCTGTCTTGTGTTTTTTCGTTTTATGGTGTAAACCTAAGCGGATTTCAAGACTCTCAACTTCTATTAATCAAGCATAATGAAGAACTTACAGCATCTGCCTTCTGATTCAGAGGATTCTCAGGATTTCCTGTTTATACCAGACCATTCTCCTCCAGCTTCAATCCAAGGTCCCTCCAACCCCCGATTTTTCTCTTCCTCTGGCATCTGTTAGATCTGATCAGGCTCCCGTTCAAGTTTCTCCATGTCTACCTGGGTCCTAATCTTCGCCGATCCAAGCGTCTCCGGCCGCAGGATGCTCCTCCCAAGCAACTGTTTTGGAAGGATTGGACCATGAACAAACTAGTAAAAACCTTCCGTAAAAACGACAATGCGATTCCAGCAAAGAGTGATTGAAAATCTCTCTTTCTTCTGTATTGCAATTCCATTTCAGCAGAACTAGTTTTATCTCCTAAAAAAAGCTCCTCAGCAGTACCCAGCCATTCAGCCTCTCAAACCCGACAACAGGCAGTCTGTGCCAGAGCAAGTCATCCCCACAGCCAGCACTTCTAATCAGCAGCCAGCCACGCCAGCCAGTGAAATTCAGCAACAGCACTCCCTGATATTTAATGAAATTAAATAATTCATGCAGCCATTCACCGACACATTATCTTTGGTCAGTACCAAGCTGAGCAATTTGAATAAAAGGGTTTCTAATATCGAGCACGAGGAACAAAGTTCAGCTCTACAGTTTCTTCCAGTTCCGCTTTAACTTTGGTCATTTCATCAGACCCTCCAATTTACAACCTTGCTACTGCATCTGCATACAGCTCCTCCTCTCCATCTTCAGATTGCCGTCATTCAATATCTCTGCAAATCAGGTGCAACGTAATCGAAGGTAAGGATGTCAATCTCATTTCATTGTTGATGGCAACATCAGAGTTTCTGGCTCTGGGCTTCCACAGCTCACTCAACATTCCTCTGCCCAAAACCAGCAATAGCATCAACCTCTAAATCAGCACCTGGCACCTCCGTACCCCACGACTCAAACAGAGCCTCCTTCCCTAATCCTATACACGCTTCAGCTCCTCCAGATTTATCCTCAAGGCAAGATAAATACAGACCCAGAATTAGATTCTCCGGAGGGAGACAAATCTGTAATAATTTCAATACTGGTTTCTGCTCAAGCAGGCAATGTAACTTTATTCATATGTGCACTACTTCGGGGATGCCCATTCCAATACAATCTGCCCTCTGGCTCGCAAGTGACTCTCCAATGCTCAGTTTCCACTGCCATAAACATTCCGGCTTTATCCAAAAAACTCCAGAATCACCCTGACATCATTTTCACCAGCTACTTAATCGATGGACTAAAAAACGTTTTTTCAACCTGGCATTCAAGAACGAGGGTAGTTCATTCTCTCATTGAAAAAGAAATTAACAAAGGTTTTATAGTCGGTCCCTTTTTAGCTCCCCCCATTTCCAGTCTACAGAATTAACCACATTGGTATCGCCTATAGTCGGTCCCTTTTTAGCCCCTTCTACCAGATCATCATACTCTACAGCTTGGGCTTGTTATGTAACTTTCTGCTCCCAAAGCAGGATTAATCCTACTCCATTTAACCAGGACTGGATCATAGCTTTTATAGGTCATGCAAAGGACTCTCTACATCTGGCACCAGCTACAATCAAATCCTATTTATCAGGAATTCAACCAATTTCGCTTGATGACAATCCCTTCTCCAACTATACTATCAATCCCAGCTGTCCATCTCCTCCTGCGAGGAATTTCCAAGTGCTCACTGGCTCCATCTTCTGCTCGCCTGCCTATCTCTCGGCAACTTGATTTCAATTATCCGCCAAGGGTGCTTCTCTTCATTTGATGATTTAACTATGGAAACCAAATGCCTATCAGTATTTTTGTGGTTTTTGAGATGCTCCGAATATACAGTTACTTCTATTTCCAGCTTTCCTACTCTAGGCATCCGCTGCAGTGACCTCAAGCTCATTCCAGATTCCCATTTCATCCTATTTCTTCGCATTTCAAAAATGGATCGGCTGCGGCAAGGACAATGTATTCAGCTTTCAAAAATCAAGTCTCCTCTGTGCCCCTACACTTCCATGCTGAAGTACATTGCAGAATGCAAGGCCATTTCATCCTATGACCCTTTGTTCATCAATTCAAGCCGGTCCATTGTATCAAGGCATTGGTTTTCTTCACATCTCTCCACTGTTGTGTCCAGAGCAGGTCTTCCCCCACAATTCTACACTCCTCATTCATTCAGAATAGGGGCAGCTACATCAGCTGCAAAAGCAAATATCAACCAGCATCTAATCAAAAATATGGGGCGCTGGACCTCATCAGCAGTCGAAGCTTATATTCGTTCTTCATCTTCCGAAATATCCTCAGTCCATTGCTAGTATGTCCGGAGTGGGGATGACCTTTCCTCCAGGCCACCAAAGATTTCTTCCTAAGGAAAGTTTTTTTTTTCTTTCTACTGTGCGGAGGGTCTTCACATAGTCAGTAGGGTACAGCTTACTAACCGCTTTGTCATGTTAAGTGTCTTCTTTCCTTTTTGTGTTAATTGTTTTCTCTCTCTTTTCTCCTTTTCTTTATGCATTGGCGGTTCCCCTTTTTCTTCTTATAGGTGTCTTTAGCAGGGAGCCGGGGGTCCATTCTTTGGGGGGGGTTAGTGATTCCACTTTCTCCAACCCTTTGTTAAGCATCACTTCATTTACCTCGTAGAGGAGAGTTCTCCCTGAGTCAGAGGGGACCCCCGACCAAACCCCACCTTTAGCATGCATGATTCCTTGTCTTCTTATCTTTCAGGTTCTGGTGCCTCTATTTATGTGAGGGTCCCCAAGCGATGGAACCCCTCTTGTTTGTCAGGTCTCCTCAGCGACGGAACCCCCCTTCTATTATGTTGGGCTTTTTGAAGAGGTGGAACACCCCGCTCTATATGTTCTAACATCTACTATCTTCATGTTTTTATTTCTGGTTCAAGAGCCTCTTTGTATGTCGGGTCATCTCAGAGACGGTAACCCCTCTCCTGTGTGTCGGGTCTCCTTAATGACGGAACCCCCCTTCTATATGTTGAGCCTTGAAGTGGCAGAGCCCCTCTCTCTACATGTTTTACATGTTGCTAACTCCATGTCAAACACTACATAAGGTGGCCTGTCTCGACCCTGTGAAATGTTAAAAAGTGTGATTTTAAACCTATTATATAAATTGCATGGTTTTGTTATTTTTTTTTTGTCCTTCCACAGAATGCCTGGTGGAAAGAACGAAGCAAATTGGAGATTGCAGAGAAGATACTGAAAACAATGTGCTGCAAGTCAGGCATTTCCTATCAGAAAAAAAGAAATGACATTCATCAACAAATTAAGAAAGGACATTAAGACAAATAATCTAAGGTTAACTGTTCAGGTGTGTGGAGAATTTACTGTTATGATAATTAAGTGACATATTTATAAACATTACAAGGTGCTTAGGAAGTATAGTACATCGACAGTGCTACCCCATTATAAGGCAACCATATAGCACGGAACTGGTTATAAAAGGCTCACATTTCTTGTAACTGGAATAAATATATTGTTTTTTTTAACAAATACAGGTTTATTTTAGTTGCAAAAATGTACGCTTAAGAACATAACTGAAGACTTTTCTATGTTCTTTTTTTTTTAGCCTATAATATTATCATTGCAACATGTACATGCTATTAAGGATGGTCAGCACTACATCAACACTACATCACTACAAACCTTGCACTATTTTGTTTTCTAAAGGTTAATGTAACAAAACAATGAATGTTTAAACAAGTATGAAACCATGAAGGTGCACCTACATCCTTAGATTAAAATTCCAAGTTTATTTATAGTAGACAGCATTTATTTCAACAAGAATAAATCTGTAATGTATTTATCAGGTCTTCGGTCAGAGCTCTTACATTAGTTTATGGAAGGTAGTTTGGGGGCAAGAATGCAAATGTATTCATAACGCAGAACACAAATAAGGCGGCCTTATAGTTGTGGACCCTGACCACCGCATTATAACGGTGCAGAACTGTATTTCAGGTATTGAAGATTGCTAAAACAAATGTATCATCTTTGTATGTATTTTTGTAGATTGTTCTTATTTTTGCGTCCCACGTGCATCACTTTACATTTATTGGCACGATGTGTGCATTGTGGTGTAAGCAAGACTAGTAGTTTTTAGAATTTGGTGTCCCTAACCTTTTATTAAATTATAAGTATCCAACATCCAATTATGTTTTTAGTTTTTTGTGACATTAGTATCATGCTATTCAAGCTATGGAATAATACAACCTCAAAATCAAATACACACTGTCTCTTGCAGGGAGAGGAGGAAATATGTGATGTCATCAGGCTGTTAATGAAAAGAAATCCTATATAAGCCATGGAAAATTGTGGGTGAGACACAAGAAAGGATGTGCTTACATTTCTATAGTTTTTATTTACAGGTACAGAATATTTAAAGTTACTTCATCATTTCTGTACTGATGTAATAATATTTAAATGCAGTCTAATAATCACCAATTTGTATTGAGTTTGAAATAAATGTGATTAAATCAACAATAGGGTTATCTCCTGTCAATATGTTCGTAAAGGTTAATCTAACAGGACAATATTAGGCCTACACACATTTTGCTTTAGTTTAGAAATTGCTTGGTAAGTTTGTGATCTATTTTAAATGTGACAGATATATTATGTAAATAATACTGTCCAACTAGAAGTCAAAATCATTTTACTGATAGATTGAAATGAAAACATGTAATAAATTATTGTACATGCATATAGTCAAACAAGTGCCTCAGTCGTGAAACAAATTCACAGGTTCAGATATATGGATCAGTAATAAAAACCACAATACCAATCCAGACCATTACACCTGTAAGGGGAACCGTTACACCAATCCAGACCATTACACCTGTAAGGAGAACCATTACACCAATCCAGACCATTACACCAATCCAGACCATTACACCTGTAAGGGGAACCATTACACCAATCCAGACCATTACACCAATCCAGACCATTACACCTGTAAGGAGAACCATTACACCAATCCAGACCATTACACCAATCCAGACCATTACACCTGTAAGGGGAACCATTACACCAATCCAGACCATTACACCTGTAAGGAGAACCATTACACCAATCCAGACCATTACACCTGTAAGGGGAACCATTACACCAATCCAAACCATTACACCTGTAAGGAGAACCATTACTCCAATCCAGACCATTACACCAATCCAGACCATTACACCTGTAAGGGGAACCATTACACCAATCCAGACCATTACACCAATCCAGACCATTACACCTGTAAGGAGAACCATTACACCAATCCAGACCATTACACCTGTAAGAGGAACCATTACACCAATCCAGACTATTACACCTGTAAGGAGAACCATTACACCAATCCAGACCACTTTCTAAAAAGTAACTTTCCCAGAATTCTTAGAGCTTAGTTCATACACACAGCCCATTACTCATATCCAATGCACTGTCGAATACGCATCAATGCCAACATCCATACTTTACAAGTCAGTCTTTCCAAACGCCAAGGACAGGGTTTGATTTTAATGCTTGTCCATTTGCCTGGGACAGTCAAAAATGTGGACGGACAAGTGCTTCAATTAGAAAAATCCCTTCAAATCTAACCCTGTAAAGTATAAATATATATGATTGTTTCTTACTATTTAACGGTATATTGATGCAGTTACATGTGGCAAAGTGGGTGGCAAAGAAAGCTGTGGAGGATGCAAAGGCTGCCCTTCGAATTGGTGATATCATGGGGCAAGTTCAGCATGGAAGAGGGGGTCTTGGTCTCAGTTCAGCTCCTCCTACATGGCACAAGGCAGCCCCAGCGCAACGGAGGAAGCTTGTAGTCAACGAGGTGCAAAAGCAGGAGGAGAGGATGAGGTGTATAAAGGCCATTTCCCAGGGCAAGCAGGGAGAATGGATGAGATGGGAGAGTGTGGAACAACGCAAGATTGGCTGGCAAGACCTATGGTCAATGGAACAGAGCAGGATCAGTTTCCTTATAAGGTCAACATATGATGTTCTCCCATCACCACAGAACCTAAACCTCTGGGTAGGAGAGGATCCCTCATGTCCTTTGTGTTCATCACCTGCAACATTAAGGCACATTTTGACAGGATGTAGGTGGCTCTTAGCCAAGGACGGTTTACTTGGCCATGACCAGGTGCTGCGATGTTTGGCCTTAGCATTGGAAGACAAGCGTAACATGACCAATAAGTTGCCACCTGTTCCATCAAAACATTACACACAAAGACAACATTCCTCCGCCCAGGAGAGCAACCACCAAGAAAAGGTGTTAAAACCAATCCTCGCCCAGGACAGCTGGAAGCTGCTAGAGACTGGAAAATGCTGGCAGATGTTGGTCAACGGCTTATTTTTCCACCTGAGATTGCCACCACAAACCTTCGACCAGATATTGTCTTGTGGTCTGGATCAGCACGCCTTGTTCACCTGGTAGAGTTAACAGTGCCATGGGAGGATGCTGTAGATGAGGCGTATGAGAGGAAGAAACTGTGGTATGCTCAACTAGCCACTGAAGCGGAACAGCGAGGATGGAGAGTCTGGGTTTACCCAGTGGAAGTGGGATGTCGAGGATTTGTGGCACACTCTACAACCCGGTTTCTCAGAGATGTCGGATTCAATGGCCAAGAGTTGCGTCGCACAGTGAAGAACTTATCTGAAGCAGCAGAGAGGAGCAGCAACTGGCTGTGGTTGAGACAGAAAGATTCTGGCTGGGGATCTCAAGCACAATAGAAAGAAAGAAAGGCTGATGTACAGGTAAGTAAGCTGGGCTGAGTTGAGTGGGGGCGGAGGGTGATGCTGGGATGCCAGAATCACCGTCGAGCCCTCTTGAGGTGTCGTGGGCTAGTCGACAAACACCGAGGATGGAAGGTGCCCACTTGAAGACCCCAGAGATGTACCCTACTTAGCTCAATCCAGACGGTTGTCATGCTGATGCGCTGGGGAGACCGCACTATGGTTGATCCCGGAGCCAGCATCGCAGCCGTTGTGTGTACTGATGCGCTAGGGAGGCAAAATAAGCTGATCCCTGGAGCCAGCATTACACTTCAGCCATCAACACCAGACAGAAGGATATCTACATCATCATATGGAAGGAAGCGCAAATGGATGGAGACACATATGGATCACATTAGTTTACTGTGAAGCTACGTCTTAGTTGGTGCTTATCTTGGCGAGAGCCAAGTTCAAATCAGCATGAAGTTTTAACATCTACTCTCATGTAATGGAAATCATTACAAACAAAAAAAGTGTAAAGTCATTTTGTAAATTGACACTACTTGCAGCTTCCTACACATATAATTCCACTGCTACAATAGCAAAAAAAGGAAAATGGGTCAACATTAATAGCTTGGACGAGTGATCTAGTTTTAGTAAATACCTCTCACACCATTAAAGACCTACTTGTTTGCTTTCAGTTCAAGTGAAGTCCTGATTTGCAATACGAGTCTTCTGTTTGTGTATTATTATTATTATTATTATTATTATTATTATTATTATTATTATTATTATTATTATTATTATTTATTTCTTAGCAGACACCCTTATCCAGGACGACTTGCAGTCGTAAACAAAAATACATTTCAAGAATCACCATACAAGTAATAATACAATTAAGAGCAAGATAAAAATACATTGACTTTGGTTCTAGCAAGTACAAGTATATGACAAAATACGATTCAAGTTGACATTGTGGATATAGGGGATATTGTCAAACCAAAACTACAGTATATATATATATTGTTAGTAAAAACTTAAAATTACATAGACTGCTATAGTAAATTAAATGCTTTTTGTTAATATTTTCTTTTCTTTTTGTTTAAATTTTTGTTTAAATAAACGGTGCCGCAGTGCCTTTGCACCCCAGTACTTGCTTCTTTGTTTATGTTACTGCTGCTGGCCTGACGTCACCACTCTGCCAACCCTGTCAGAGCGATGTATAGGGATTGAAAATGTGTCACTGGGACGTAAGAAGGTGATTTGGATAACACACTTTTGGTAATTCTGTAGTGATTTAAATCACCTACTGTATGTAATGTAGGTAGGGTTAAACACTCTGTACAAACTGAGGACGGGCGGTAGGACCAAAACATGCTCCTGTTTTTATAATATGTTGGTTTTAAATTAAATAAAAATAAAGAAATTGAGTGCAGACTTTTTGCTGTTTTGTTTAATCCGGAGATGGTCACATGTATAAAAACCAGAGTGGAGAACGTAAAAAAAAAGATAACGTGCTTGTTTGAGGGAGGGTTATTTTGTTTGTGTTCAAGACTTGATTCAGTTTTTTTTATTCAGGTTTTGATTCAGTCTTTTATTTTGCTCTGTGTCGTTTTTGTTTAATTATTATTTTTTGGATTAAATTTGTGCTGCAGCGCATTAACCCACAACCTGCCTGTCTGTGTTTCTGTCAGCTTCCTGGTCTGGCGACATCACTACTCTACCATCCTGTCACAGGAGGTAATAAGTGAAGCATCCATGATGCATTTTCTGGAAAGAATGCGGCAATGTCATGACGTGGTATAAACGAGTCCAACTTCTGTACCCATAATTGCTTCAGGCCTGGAATGTGTGTGCTGTAGTAGATGCACATAAAGATGACATCAGAGTCAGTAGCTTGAACTAGAAGTCTCCTGTAGCCTAGGTTTTGGACACAGTATTGCAATGTGAGAGAATATCCTTGTGTCTGCTTCTTCATGCTTCTCACAAGAAAGTTCTGGCACTTGCATGATTTGCTCTGAAGTAAGCTGAACTGCATATCCAGGATCATTGAAAATGCCCCCAAGTATTGATTTAAATCCTTGAGGCAATTTCGTATGTTGGGCTGACCATGCTTCTCCTATGTAGCGGAGAAGATTTGATTTATTTTGGAGATTCTTGATAAAAGTCTTCCATTCAAGAATGGCAAGAGAATCACATGGGTCATACTCTTTACTTTTCCTTGTGTCTTTTTTTCTAATTTCTCTCTCTTCACTTTTCAGACTTTCTGTTGGGCTAACATCGTATCTATCGCCAATGTAATTGATGCAGTCGCACAGTTTGGACTTAAGGTGGAATATTTTCTTTCAATAATCACCTTGCAAGTCAT
Source organism: Acipenser oxyrinchus oxyrinchus (assembly GCA_030684275.1). Taxonomy (NCBI): domain Eukaryota; kingdom Metazoa; phylum Chordata; class Actinopteri; order Acipenseriformes; family Acipenseridae; genus Acipenser; species Acipenser oxyrinchus. The sequence goes on from CM060259.1 coordinate 25,684,307, forward strand.
TGAAAGTGATGCTGTCAAGATGCTGGTAACACTGCAGAAAAGCCATAGCATCTACAACCAATAATGTTTTTTCATCTGAATCTGGTAATTGATCATACTCCAGTCTCCAGGATTCTCCCAAGTGCTTCTTAAGAGCAACCAAGTAATCTGATTTGTTACCTTTCCGCATAGCATAGCCTTGCTGAAGGTCTAGGTCAGGTTCAAATAAGGAGGAGGGATCATTTGTCCATTCATGGCTACAAATAGACAACTTTTTCTCTTCATCCAGGTCTTGTGTAAAAGTACAGGCTTCTGACAACTGCGCTGTCTTTGCCATACATGGATTTTGTTTTCTGTGCAGCAGAAGTCATCTTTTTGGCACTTGCAAATGTTTGAAGCTTTCACTGCCATTCTTTTGTGTATAAACTAAAGCTGCAAGTCCCTTTTATTTGGCTTTCACAAGGTCATGTGATTCACATTGTTGGCCAGTAGAGAAGTTCAGTAACTCCATAACATTACAACAAAATGTGTTGATCATTTTGGTTGATCATGGTTGTCTTAGTCTTGTCACCTCCCGCCGTAACCTCCGCTCTCTCTCCTCATCTGTCCTTGCCTCCACCGCTCTCTCTCACCTCCCTCCTATCGAAGAGTTTCTTTGCTCTTGTCCAGATAGTGAAGATCCTGGCTCAGACTCTTCTCCTAACTCTCTGTAGACTCTGCTACCTCCACCCTGTTCTCCTCCCTCACCTGCTCCCTCGGCTCCCTCTGTCCCCTCACCTCTCGACCTTCCTGCCTCTCCCCTCCCCAACCCTGGCTCTCCTCTGTGCTCCACTCAGCAAGAACCAAACTGCGCTCTGCGGAAAAGAAATAGAAGAGAACCAAACTCCCTGCTGCCCTAGACCTCTACCGCTCCCTCCTCTCCTCCTTCTCCTCTACTCTCTCCTCTGCTAAACACTCCTATTTCCAATCTATTATCCAATCCTCCACTAACAACCCCCGGAAACTATTCTCTACCTTCTCCTCCCTCCTCAACCTCTATCTCTAAGACAACTTTCTTCTCCTCTAAAATCTCTGATATCCTGTGGCAAAGTGGTTTGCAGTGCTCCAGTGTACAGGTGATTCAGGTGCTCCAGACAAAGGACAAACACAAAGTTCACAGTTCAGGTTCTTTAATATCCTTGAAAAAGTTTTTAAATAATAAAGCTGGCTCTACCCAGCAATGGGTATTGCCAGCGAAAACTGGACTCAAATAATAAAGTTGGCTCTACCCAGCAATGGGTATTGCCAGCGCCAAAAACAAAGGGTTGCAGTCCCTAAATAATAATTCTAGCACAAAACACATAACACAGTCACAAACAACACGTCTCCAGACTGTGTGCTCTGGTGCAGGTGCGGTGCTCTGAGTGATGGTGCTTTTGTGCGTTCAGGTCCGGGCTGGCTTCTGGCTGCAGCTCCCGGCTTCGTATCAGCCGTCTGGCAAAGACAAACACAAGCGTTTTTATCAATGGAATGATACTTCATTCAAGGTTCCCGTCCTTGTTTCCTCCCATTAACCACAACAAAGGAACCGATTACGGCGTCACGTCCCCCTAAAGTACCCTAAGCCCCGCCCCCTCCGATAGCTAGTTCAATCACGTCTCCTCCAATTCATGACTGAAACTTCGCTCACTGTACTAGGGCGATGGCTCCAGGTACCGTAACGCCACCCTCTTCCTAAATGGCAGGCTTCCAACTGCCCCCGGAATGAACTGCCCAACCATTCAGTACGAAGCCCGCAGTTCCTGTTGTACAGTGCCCTCACCGGTTGAGAGGGAGATTGTTGATTCGGATTCATTCGCTCTTCGTCGCATATCCGCAAACTCTTTAACACCTCTCCCTCCCCCCACCCCCTCCCGCTCCAACTCCAACACCCTCTGTCTCCTCTACTAACACCCTCCTTCTCTCCCCTCTCAGACTCTGACCTCTCCTCCCTTCTCCAGGGCCACAAACCCACCACATGTGCCCTGGACCCCCTCCCCACTCACCTCTTTCAAGCTGCTGCTCCTGCTCTACTCCCCTTCATCTCCTCCTTTCTCAACACCTCTCTCCTCTCTGGCCTCTTTCCCTCTGTCTACAAACAAGCCTCTATCACCCCCCTCCTCAAAAAACCTACCCTCGACCCCACCTCCATCCAGAACTACCGTCCTCTCTCCCTCTTACCATTCCTCTCTAAAACCCTCGAGCGGGCAGTACACCTCCAGCTCTCTGCTTTCCTGTCTAACCATTCTCTGCTCGACCCTCTCTAATCTGGTTTCCGCTCTGCTCACTCCACTGAAACTCTGCCCATGCTGCCTCTCTCTCCTCTGTCCTAATTCTCCTCGATCTCTCTGCTGCCTTTGACACTGTCAATCATTCTATTCTCTTATCCTCTCTCGCTGACCTGGGAATCTCTGGCACTGCTCTGGCCTGGTTCTCCTCCTACCTGTCCGACCACACCTACCAGGTAACCTGGCGTGGCTCAACCTCCACACCTCACCCTCTCTCAACAGGAGTCCCCCAAGGATCAGTCTTGGGTCCTATTCTCTCTCTACACCCGCTCCCTGGGCCCCCTCATTGCATCCTATGGTTTCTCATACCATTTCTATGCTGATGATGCTCAGATCTTCCTTTCCTTCCCCCCCTCTGACCCCACGATCCCCTCCCGTATCTCTACCTGTCTGTCTGCTATCTCCTCCTGGATGCACTTGCATCACTTCAAACTCAATCTCTCTAAATCTGACCTCCTTTTCTTCCCCTCCTCATCTTCCCCTCCTCTGATCTCTCTATCACCATTCCTCTGGAATCTACCATACTCTCTCCCTCCTCCTCAGCCAAGAACCTTAGAGTAACCCTGGACCCCAGCAAATCTCCACTCTAGCACGCACCTGCCGATTCTTCCTGAGCAACATACAAAGAATCTGACCCTTCCTCACCAACTACTCCACGCAACTCCTCATCCAGGCCCTGGTACTCTCCCACCTAGACTACTGCAACTCCCTCCTGGCCGGCCTCCCTGCATCCGCCACCCATCCACTCCAGCTCATCCAGAACTCAGCTGCTCGCCTGGTGTTCTCTCTGCCTCACTTCTCCCAAGCTACTCCACTGCTCCGCTCACTCCCTGGCTCCCGATCACTGCTTGCATCCAGTTCATGACTCTTGTACTCGCCTACTGATGCCTGGACCAGATTGCACCCAGCTACCTCTAGACCCTCATCTCCCCTACACCCCCACTCGACCTCTCTGCTCCTCCTGCAGTAGAAGACTGGCTGTACCTCTGCTACCCTCCCCTGCTTCTAGAGCCCACTCCTTCTCCACCCTCGCCCCGAGGTGGTGGAATGACCTTCCTACAGATGTCAGGACTGCCCAGTCCCTGACCACCTTTCGGAGCCTCCTCAAGACACACCTCTTCAGACAACACTCTGCCTTTAATGCACTTTAACTTGCACTTATCTGCTCCCTATTTTACTGCATTTAATGCTGCACTTAACCCAATCTGTAGTACTTTGTATTTCACCTGCACTCGTATCTAACCCTGATGTAACTATCAACACTGTTATCTGCTCTTGAACTGCCCCGATATCAAATCATACTGTGTTTTGTATTTGCTCTTATCATTGTTTTTTGTGTCTTGCTCTTAATTGTACTGTAATTCCTGATATGCACTTGATATGTCTGCTGAGACCATAGAGCTTGGCATGTAAAAGCTATTGACGGTGGATCTAGTGTAATGTAGGTCTAATCACTGGTAACAATGAATTCCATCTGCATACACTTTACTTGTAGCTATCTTTTAATTTATTTGCATGGACATGTGTTAATGTGTCTCAACAATCAGTACAGGGGCAGCGGTGAATGGTAGCTGTAGTTCCATTTTTATATTTTTGACGTGTGTCTGTAATAGTCTGAACTAATAGTTGTAGGTCATAGTTTCTATAAGTTTGGTATTGCAATGATACCCCTATATACAGCATTATTTCAATATGCCTTGTCCTGTTACTTCACCCTCCCAGCACTAGGATGTGACTGCTGTGGAGGTGATCCAGTTCATTTCCATATCAGAGTTGAGCTGTGTACCAGTGTCACAGAGACAAAGCACTATTCCTTCAGTCTAACTTCCAGGAAGGACACTAATGATCAAACTGGATCATCAATATGCCCTCAAAGCACTATCTCAGAAGAGTTTGTGATGACCTCACTAATTGGTGCCAAACAAATTAGCTTTGACCGTATATGCTGATAAAAGGGTATTCCTGGTCAAATATTAATAATTTATATATAAAAATCTGTAAAAGAATGACACTGTGCATTATAATCTCTTCAGAACACTGAAGAACAGAGAAGCAAGCTCAGCAGTAAAGAGGGTCCCTACAGCCGACAGACAAACTGGACTGTAATCAAGGTCTGATCTGTGATAAAGTACAGGGCAAAGAAAGCCCAGGGGAGCCTGACAAACTGGACTGTAATCAAGGTCAGATCTGTGATAAAGTACAGGGCAAAGAAAGCCCAGGGGAGCCTGACAAACTGGACTGTAATTAAGGTCTGATCTGTGATAAAGTACAGGGCAAAGAAAGCCCAGGGGAGCCTGCTGCAGACTGCAAGGCCACAATCGGGGGAAAAGTAATTTTTTTGAAAATGTGGTGTGGGCACGTAGGGCTGGCCTTGTGTTTTCAGGGACGCTGATCAACTGACATGTCTAAAGAGAACCTACACGGATTATTGAATGTGTAAGGGTGTGCTTGACCTGATGGCTCTTCTCTATTCAACCTTGTGATTAGTTCTGACTCATCACGCTCTGTATGCTGGGTATGGCTGCTGTCACAATACTGATGTGTCAGTGTAACAGGGTGGAGGCTGGAGACTGCCCTGATCACTGACTTCGCAAGAGAGGGGCTAGAGTCAGTGTAACAGGGTGGAGGACTGCAAGAGAGGGGCTAGAGTCAGTGTAACAGGGTGGAGGACTCCACAAGAGAGGGGCTAGAGTCAGTGTAACAGGGTGGAGGACTTCCACAAGAGAGGGCTAGAGTCAGTTTACAGGGTGGAGGACTGCAAGAGAGGGCAGAGTCAGTGTAACAGGATGGAGGACTGTAAGAGAGGGCTAGAGTCAGTGTAACAGGGTGGAGGACTGCAAGAGGGCTAGAGTCCAGTGTAACAGGGTGGAGGACTCCCACAAGAGAGGGCTAGAGTCAGTGTAACAGGGTGGAGGACTCCACAAGAGAGGGGCTAGAGTCAGTGTAACAGGGTGGAGGACTCCACAAGAGAGGGGCTAGAGTCAGTGTAACAGGGTGGAGGACTGTAAGAGAGGGGCTAGAGTCAGTGTAACAGGGTGGAGGACTGGAAGAGAGGGGCTAGAGTCAGTGTAACACGGTGGAGGACTGCAAGAGAGGGGCTAGAGTCAGTGTAACAGGGTGGAGGAGTACAAGAGAGGGGCTAGAGTCAGTGTAACAGGGTGGAGGACTCCACAAGAGAGGGGCTAGAGTCACTCTTAGGAAATGTGTTACACTTGCACTTCCTGGGTTGTTTCACCTCAGCAGTGTCTTCTGGCTGAAAGGACGTCAGTCAATAGGGGAAGCAGCTGATTAGTCATTGACAGGAAAGAAAACATTGAGAACAATTTCATCCTCCAGGTAAAATTACCCACGAAGTGCAAGTGTCTAAAGGCGTGCCTTGCAAACCAAAATTTATTTATCCTAGTTTAGTACCAGATATCATGGTACTCACTTCACTTATGGGCCTGACACAACAAAGAGTGTCCTCAATTTGATTAGAGGAAGCCACCGAACACTTAGACACATACTGTATATAGTGTGACACTGTGTTCCCTAGCAACAAGAACTTCCAAACAAAAACTTTAAGATGACAGTTATATGCTTTATTTAAAAAAAATAATAAGTTCATATAAGGTTCTTTTTACAAATTTACAATAAGCTTTGAAGTGATTGAATGTAGCTTTCATTGATTTTCAACAAAAATTACAGAAGCAGACACATATGCAGTATCCATGCAGTCTACTCCCCAACATGTTTTAGTTTGTTAATGATGTTTTCATGGGATTGTCTTGAACCAGCTAGCAAATAAAGTTAAACCTCATAGTTAATGTCACCACCATGCCTCTACAAACAGGAACTATTTGCGAGAGATTTTAATTAAGCCTTTTCAGTATCTCCTCTCAATTTTGATGATGCTCAGATTTTCCTCTCCTTCCCCACCTCTGACTCCACCATCTTCTTCAGTTTCTCTACCTGTCTGTCTGCTATCTCCTCCTGGATGCACTTGCATCACCTCAAACTCAATCTCTCTAAATCTGACCTCCTTTTCTTCCCCTCCTCATCTTCCCCTCCTCTGATCTCTCTATCACCATTCCTCTGGAATCTACCATACTCTCTCCCTCCTCCTCAGCCAAGAACCTTAGAGTAACCCTGGACCCCAGCAAATCTCCACTCTAGCACGCACCTGCCGATTCTTCCTGAGCAACATACAAAGAATCTGACCCTTCCTCACCAACTACTCCACGCAACTCCTCATCCAGGCCCTGGTACTCTCCCACCTAGACTACTGCAACTCCCTCCTGGCCGGCCTCCCTGCATCCGCCACCCATCCACTCCAGCTCATCCAGAACTCAGCTGCTCGCCTGGTGTTCTCTCTGCCTCGCTTCTCCCACGCAACTCCACTGCTCCGCTCACTCCACTGGCTCCCGATCACCGCTCGCATTCGGTTCAAGACTCTTGTACTAGCCTACAGTTGCCTTGACCAGACTGCACCCAGCTACCTCCAGACCCTCATCTCCCTACACCCCCACTCGACCTCTCTGCTCCTCCTGCAGTAGAAGACTGGCTCTACCTCCTCTACGCTCCCCTGCCTCCAGAGCCTGCTCCTTCTCCACCCTCGCCCCGCAGTGGTGGAATGACCTTCCTACAGATGCCCAGTCCCTGACTACCTTCCGGTGCCTCCTCAAGACTCACCTCTTCAGACAGCACCTGTAGAACTCCTCTTTTTTCCCTCTGGACACTTATCACTCTTCCTTAAATGCGCTTTACTTGCTCTTATCTGCCCCCTATTTCACTGCATCTAATCCTGTACTTTAGAGTACTGTAATCTGTAAAGTGTTATTTAATCTGTATTATTTTGAATCGTACTTTGTCATACTTGTACTTGCTAGAACCAAAGTCATTGTATTTCTCTTGCTTTTAATTGTATTATTACTTGTACTGTGATTCTTGAAATGTATTTTTGTTTATGACTGTAAGTCGCCCTGGATAAGGGCGTCTGCTAAGAAATAAATAATAATAATAATAATTTGTTTTCTGTTTCTAATCTTCAGTCTCGAGAAGGGAGATTGTATTTTGCAGATGTGCAATCAAAATTGTTTTTATCCAGAATGAATGACTTATTTTTTCCATCTTTGCTTGAATCAAAGAACAGCATCTTTATCCATCTCGCACATTTAATAAAGAGCCCAATATAGACCCACTATATTCAGATATGCAGTGAGCTCCACCTAACTCAAAACTGATTCACATATGAACATAAAAACATTGTTTTTTACTGACGAGAGGAGACCATTCAGCCCATCTTTGCTCGTGCGCTTCCTAGCAGTTGATTGATCTCAAAACTTTTTAAAATTAAAGGATCTCAGTGATTCGGCAGTGTGCCAGGATAGGGCGAGTGGTGGTGCAATTATAAAAGCAAACACAGTCCAACAACAAAAGTAAACTAAAAAACAGGTTTATTGTTTAAAAACACATACTAAACCAGAGTGACTGCAGGCATGGCAACGACAGGCTGTGAGTCTCCTCCTGAACAACAGTTCGTGGTTTTGGGGTTTCTTCTCCTCTCTGTAGCGTTCCTTCTTAATCTGAACAACAGCTCTCCATCTCCTCCTTTGTTTCAAGAAGTATCCAGGAGTAGAACAACACGCTCCCTTCTGTACAGCAAACCCTCCTGACTCATCAGAGGCAACAACAACATGGCACAGAAACCCTGGGTAACCCATTCCATATCCTCACCATCCTCTGGTTCTGGTTTCTGTGCTGCACTTAAAGTATTGGTTGGGGTTATCTATGTCAACTCATAGACTTCAACCAAGTCCCCCCTGATTCTTTTTTATTCTAGACAAATATATTCAGTTGTTTCAGCCTGTGTGTACTGTGTACTGCATAATGTGCACTGTGCACTGTGCAATATGTAATATACACTGTCTGCTGTGTACTCTATACTGTGTACTGTGCACTGTGTAATGTGTAATATGCACTGTGTACTGTGTACTCTATACTGTGTACTGTGCACTGTGTAATGTGTACTGTGTACCGTGTAATGTGTACTGTGCACTGTGTATTGTGTACTGTGCACTGTGTACTGTGCACTGTGCAATGTATACTGTGCACTGTGTAATGTGTATTTTGTAATATGCACTGTGCACTGTGTACTGTGTAATGTGCACTGTGTACTTTGTACGGTGCACTGTGTACTGTGCACTGTGCACTGTGTAATGTGTACTGTGCACTGTGTAATGTGCAATGTGCACTGTGTACTGTGCACTGTGTAATGTGCACTGTGCACTGTGTAATGTGTAATGTGTTCTGTGCAATGTGTACTGTGTAATGTGCACTGTGCACTGTGTAATGTGTACTGTGTAATGTGTACTGTGTAATGTGTACTGTGCACTGTGTAATGTGTACTGTGTAATGTGTACTGTGCACTGTGTACTGTGTACTGTGCACTGTGTACTGTGCACTGTGTAATGTGTACTGTGCAATGTGTACTGTGTAATGTGCACTGTGCACTGTGTAATGTGTACTGTGTAATGTATACTGTGCACTGTGTAATGTGTACTGTGTAATGTGTACTGTGCACTGTGTAATGTGTAATGTGCACTGTGCACTGTGTAATGTGTACTGTGTAATGTGCACTGTGTAATGTGTACTGTGTAATGTGTACTGTGTAATGTGCACTGTGCACTGTGTAATGGGCACTGTGTAATGTGTACTGTGTAATGTGTACTGTGCAATGTGTACTGTGTACTGTGCACTGTCCACAAATGACCCAAGAAGTGCAAGTGTAACAGATTTCTTAAGACTGGCATAGAAATGGAGAGGTTCCTTTAACTGAAAGTAGTACCAGATATGCATGTGTGCTATCACATGTGTTTCTTTCAAAACTGAACATTTGAGACCCGTGTAGCTAATGGAGGAGCAAAATGCATTTATGACATTATTTTGTTGACATTAATGATAGACTACATTACCTATAATTAGATAGTCCAAGACTAGTGCTAATTAGGATCTGTGAATCAGCTACACAAGAAACTGTACATACTAATTTATTGATTTCTGTAGCATTGGTTTTTGTAGTACACCATGGTCTATTAACATGATCAGCCCCTGATTTAACCATGATTAACCATTCAGTACTTGGCAAACGGTGCTCCAGCAACTCATAAAAATGTTTTTTGTCAAACCATGGAATTGGTCAGTTGTCTGAGCAGGACAGCGCCTTACTCTGTCTTTGATCACCACGGCATGCTGATTCATAATCCTAATCACATTAACTTTATTCCATCAGTTAAGCCATCAAACGATTCTGGAAGCCGCCTTCTTCTCCATTAAAAAAAAATAGTTTTGATGGAAAGGGCAATCGAAGATGAGCTGTGCAGTCTAAAGGTTATACAGCAAGCACACAATACCAGCCAGTGATTACCTCCCACAGACAGGCTTTTTAAAAAGGTGCATTTCAAATACACTGTCTCTCATTAAGGATATATCAAAAGATTATTCTGTTTTTGAAAGCATCTAAAACCATCTTCCCCTTTAGCAGTGGTTTCCGTGCCAATGAAGTAATCACATACTGTAGACCCAGACTGTTTTGTTTTATGCAATAATTTTGTTGTTGTTATATAAACACTTAAATAATTCCAATAAGATTGCACTGTGATATTCCAGTTCATTTCTATGATTCAGCTGAGAATGATCTAATTAAGAAACTACAACAGTCTACCAAATTGGCAGGTGTTTTGAGTGGATTAAAAATTTGTTTTCAGTAAAAGGATGAACTATAACATATGTTATTTTTAATATAAATGATGAACTATAAAATATGTTATTTTAATATAAATGATTTACCAACCAATCAATTGAACACGATGACTCAAGAAGAATTAGGGAGAACTTGATTAAAGTTTTTTAAATCACGGGACGTAGTTGAAAATTGAGATATTTGGGTAGGAGACACTTCTTCACACAGAGAGTGGGGACGGTATGGCATGGGTTACCTAGTCATGTTGCTGAAGGAGACACTTCACACAGAGAGTGGGGAGGGGATGGAATGGGCTGCCTAGTCATGTTGCTGAAGGAGACACTTCTTCACAGAGAGTGGGGAGGGTATGGAATGGGTTACCTAGTCATGTTGCTGAAGGAGACTCTTCTTTACACAGAGAGTGGGGAGGGTATGGAATGGGTTACCTTGACATGTTGCTGAAGGAGACACTTCTTAACACAGAGAGTGGTGAGGGGATGGAATGGGTTACCTCGTCATGTTGCTGAAGGAGACTCTTTTTCACACAGAGAGTCTTGTGGGGATGGAATGGGTTACCTAGTCATGTTGCTGAAGGAGACACTTCTTCACAGAGAGTGGGGAGGGTATGGAATGGATTACCTAGTCATGTTGCTGAAGGAGACACTTCTTCACACAGAGAGTGGGGGGGGGCTATGGAATGGGTTACCTAGTCATGTTGCTGAAGGAGACACCTCTTCACACAGAGAGTGGGGAGGGTATGGAATGGGTTACCTGTCATGTTGATGCAGAAACTCTTGGATCTGTTTAGACCCGTCTTGATGTAGTTTTGAGATCAATCAGCTACTAGCAATCAGACAAGCATAGCTGGACCGAATGGCCTCCTCTTGTTCGTAAATGTTCTTATGTCCTTAATATTTAGATTGAAAGATAGTACAGAAAGATAGTACTAGGGTATTATATTAAGGGTAGTCACTGCTGCAGTTGAGACTGAAGATAATGTTTCAAGTCCTGTAAAAAAAAACACTGTAATTGGTATTATTAAGTGCACTGCAGGTTAATTGGCTTCACACGACTGCAGAGATGTAGCCTTTGAGAAGCAACTGGAGCTCAGTTAAAGCTGCCTGACTAATTGAAGACAGCTCTGCATCAGAAGTGCTCTGAAGTATACATTTGGACTCAATTGAGTTTACAACCCATGGGGCAGCTTTGAGAGAATTGAGAGACATTCATGTAGTCCCATGACTCAAAGTCTCTTTTTTTTGCGCATATCGATTACCTTAGCATGCTATCTGTGTATGTGGCAGTTTATAAGATCAACAGATAGCTGTTCACACACAGCAAAGCATGATTTAATATAATATATTCACAACACAGATAGAACCGAAAGCTTGTTATATTAAAATTAGCTGTCAGGAATTGCTGATAGTTGTTTTTAAGTTGCCTTTATTTTTTTGGGGGCATTTGTTATAGCTATTTTTATTTAGGTACAGTGCTGGTCACACAGGAAGGCAGATACTGCAGTACATACAACTATAATAAGGAATAAAGCCCACTGCTTTCTACACTTTTATTGTTAGCCAACAGAAAATAAACAGCTTGCGGTTTGAGGCTGGGAGATGCTGTTCTCATGAGACAGGTGCAATCTATGCAGGATAACTATCTATTATCATTGAGGCTGGGAGATGCTGTTCTCATGAGACAGGTGTATTCTCTGCAGGATATCTATCTATTATCATTGAGGCTGGGAGACACAGTTCTCATGAGACAGGTGCATTCTCTGCAGGATATCTATCTATTATCCTTCTGTGTACGACTGCTCCTGATGTTCACATCAAACCCTTTTTTTCCGGTCAATAAGCAACCAGCTGCATCCCCTAGTGACTGACATAAGACCAAACATGGATCTTCATAAAACATAAAATGATACTAATGCTACAGCTTGCAAACAGTTGTTTAACTTTTTTAACATACAATATATATATATATATATATATATATATATATATATATATATATATATATATATATATATATATATATATATTTGTAATTAATAATTGTTTGATATAACGTGTGCTTCATTCAATACTCCATGTAACAGACTTTGAATGGGATTGTATTTCGATCAGAAAACTGCAAAGCTGCAGGCTGCAGCAGCTCAGCCTAGATTCTGTGCTGCGAATGACACACACAAGCAAGAGAAATCATGTTACTTTCGTTTTAGATTAAAAACTAATTTTGTTTTTACGGTTTTGTATGTACATAGACCTGTTTACACATTAGTTTCTTTTGAAATGTTTATTTTATTATAGTTTTTTCATTTTTTGAAGTAGTGCTTTATATTTGGTAAGTTAGAAAAGAAACCCTTTTATGTTTAATTGTTCATTTAAATACAGCGTTTCGGCTGTGCAGATGTTTGATATGATAGTTTGTCTTTCATTTTAATATTGATGATGTTTAAAATGTACCGTGATAATGACCTCCATCAGCGGTTGTAGGTATGAGTATAACCGCGGCGGTTCTAGTGTTGAAGTAGTCCATAAATGTACATTGTGTGTGTGTGTGTGTGTGTGTGTGTGTGTGTGTGTGTGTGTGTGTGTGTGTGTGTGTGTGTGTGTGTGTGGTATGGCAAGCCAAATGATCATTTAAAGATATCTCTAAATCATCTCAAATTGAATTACAGATATCTTTAATTGTGCAGTTTTTAAGGTATCTAAAATTAATTTTAAGATATCTGTAAATCGATTGGAGATATCTGTAAATCAATTAGAGATATCTAAAAATGAAATAAAGATATCTCAAATTGATTTACATATATCTTTAAGTATTATGGAAACCATGTGGATTTTGTTAGTATGGTACGCCAAACTGTCATTTAGAGATACAGTATCTTAAAATTAAAACATTTTAAAGATATCTCTAAATCATTTTAAGATATCTATAAATGACTTCCTTTTCATTTAAAGATTTCTCTAAATCATTTTAAGATATCTCGAAATAATTTCCTGTTCATTTAGAGATATCTTTAAATCGTTTTAATATATCTTGAAATAACTTCCTTTTCATTTAGAGATAGGCCTATCTCTGAATGGACAGGAAGTCAATGCAAAACAGAGAGCATTTTCACAGGAAGTCATTTCAAGATATCTTGCAATGACTTCCTGTTCATTTGAAGATATCTTTAAATGATTTAGAGATATCTCTAAATGATCAGGAAGTTATTTGAAGATATCTTCAAATGATTTTAAGATATCTATAAATAACTTCTGGTTCATTTAGAGATATCAAATCATTTAGCGATATCTCTAAATAACTTCCTGTTCATTTAGAGATATCTCTAAATCATTTGAAGATATCAAATGATTTAGAGTCATATAAATCAGTGCAAGACAAAGCACGTTGTGATAATTATTTCTAATATTTATCAACTGTGTCATTTATTGTGGACACTAATGTGAATTTTTGCCTTCAAATTCATGTGCCGCAATGGTCGTTTGAATATTCAGATAGTTTCTTCGAACTTAATACAATAATAATTACTCCATGCTGCTGTTTTCACGTCTCACTGCTCGTTGATCAACCAATGAGTACTGACACAAAGTGAAATGGGCAGAGATTTGTGACGCATGCCAAAATGTAATCTAATCTGAATGAAAGCTCGGCCAATCAACATGCAGTGATTATACTGACTTTAATGGCGGCCAATAGCAGCTAAGAGACAGAGAAGCAGTATTAGGAAACAGAATGCAAGCAGCATGAACTGTGCTGAATGAAAGCGCATTTGAGAAATGTTGCGCTAGTGAGAATAAATGGAAAGCATGCATGTTGGATGAAAAACAGATTAAATAAGTCCCGGTACCCAGTACTGGCATTAAAATAAGACCCGGTACAGAGTACCGGTGAGTACCGGCAGAATTTCACCCCTGTATGTATAATATATTTACCATATATGTTGTGAATTTAACACACAAGTATAAACATTGTCACATACAAGAAAAAATTCAACATATAAGGCAGACATGTTGTATTTTATATGTTGACTCATATATGGCTAATTAATGTTAGTCTTACCTGGACATGGTATGACGTTTGCATGGTTGTCATATATACATACTGGTACACTGGATTCAATATGGATTTGTATACCAAGTGTACAAATACTTACTGGAGCCACAGTAAGGATAGGAATAAATAACACCACATAAAAAAACACAATGAACAAATGTAAATTACTTTGTGAATTTTTAATGAGTATACAGTATACTTGCAGTGGTTCAAAGAGACTATGTATTTAGCATTATTTCATTAACATTTGTTTAAAAATGCATCCCTGCAAACTGGTCACCTTTATCAAAAAGTAATGTATATTTTAATTCTATGTGCTGACATATAAGAGAGGCAATACAGTCAGAAGACTGCTTTACAGTGAAAACAAAACACAAGTAGAATTTTTGAAATTATGTTTTTAGTTGGTTATTATTAAAAAAAATAGCTACATATGTTGTAGCTGTATTAAAAGTATAAACTATTAAAATCCTTGTTTAGGAAACTTAAAATAATAATATTTAATTGTATAATATATAATAAATATAATTTAATTTTATAATTAGTCTATCTTTTTTTTTTTTTTAAAAGAGGACTCCGCTGTCATGATAAATTACCCAAATTTCCACAGCTATGTAAATTGTGTGTGTTGCATTTGAAAATAAATGTATTCCTGAAAAGTAAAAGTGCACTTCCTAATAAGGAAAGATGCAGTGACTGTGAAGATTAACTGATTCTCTGGAAGTCTTATCACAAAATATATCTACAGATTGGTGAAGATTGTGCATATTGTTTTTTTTTATGCTTGTGTAAATATGGGGGGACACTGGGTGGCGGTGGTTTGGGAATGAGGGCGGGTGGTCACCATCGGTTTTGGGGGGGCTCCTCTGTTGTGACCCTCCCTGCTTTTACAGTGTTCACACACCTTTGGGCTCTGCAATAATAAACTGCCTGAGCAATAATGAACTGCCTGTCTTTTCTTTCTCTGCTGCCAATTACATCAGTGTGATTGCTTCTGTAGTCCTTGTAAGGGCTATATCTATATACCCCTGTCTCGTCACAATACTTACATAGTTCACATTAGTTTGCTTGTATGAGGCACATATGCAAACAGTACTGTCTTGTATAAGTGAAATTATAAGAAACTGTCCATATTTGCACTACAGTGCCTATATGGTTTATACAAGTTTGCTTATATGAATTATATATTTAATGTATGTTTTAATAGTTCACCTAATAAGAAATTCCCGTATTTTACCACAATAACTATATGGTTCATATGAGTTTGCTTGTATGCAACAGGTATAATTTTCAAATAAGTGAAACTATGAGAACCTTTGACAGAATAAACTGTTGTGCATATGTGATTTATATAAGTATGCTTATATGAAACATACATGCATTTTAATATGTACCCTTCATATGAAAGTGGCCATAATCAGTAGGTAAAACATATACTTTTCATTGAACAGATCTCATATAGAGCACACTGTGGTATACATATACAAATTATATATATATATATATATATATATATATATATATATATATATATATATATATATATATATATATATATATATATATATATATATATCTTTCCATATGGGTATAACCCAGTACATAACTGGAAAAACCAAGATGCCAAGTTTATACATTGTTAACATCAGTTAATAATCTGCAGCAGTTTTGTAAATGTTGTTTCTTTCAAGTGTGAATACGACTAAGACTACGACTACGACTAATAATAATAATGCATCATGTATCATAACGTTGTAATAGTGTTGCCTGAAGTGCGTGTAATAAAGTTTCACGTTTAGCGTGACTCTCTAGTAGATATAATGTGCAATAACAATACATAACTGATAATTCCCCCTTGATTCTGCAACATTTCGCTTACACTTTCAAAAGATGCCACATTGTTAAACCAAATGTAAAGTGTGTCACCTTAAAATCTGTAAATGTTTATTTGACGCATTGAAAGACGTGCAGTGTATCATGGGAGTTGGATGCGAGTTGTACAATTTAGTAACACCGAATGAACTACAATATCCACAGGACTTTGAGTTTGAACATACGTAAACAGAGTGAGCTGTAAAGTACTCTTGACTTCAAACCTGTAAGACATTTTGCATGAAGAAGCGGTTGTGAACCCTAAAGATACTTTGTGTAGAAACGAAGAAACAAACATTTATACATTGAAAAGGCTTGTATTTTCTTGTTTAAAAATCGAACGATACAGCACGAATCGTGTTAAATGAATAGTGCTTCCGCCTTTCTGCAACAGACGTCACAGTTGGATTGCTGTGGAGGACTAAATAACGTGGATTATAATAAGGTACACGTGTACATATTTATTTGTGTATCTGTTGTTTAGGTCCTCAGTTTTTACAGTACGGCATTTGGGTCGATGTTATTTGTGTAGTGGTAGAATGATGTTCGTGTGCAGTTAACAGATGGTTTGAGAGAAAAATCTACTAAACCCTGTTAAAAATGAAATGCACCCCTGTCCTCACAATCAAAGTCAGAACCCCGTTGCTGTCACAGTAGATGGTTTACACGCAGGCGCGCTCTGAATGATTCACAGCGGCACTGATCAAGGATAAATAAGAGCGTGCTGGGAACTTAGCAACGCATAGCCGTTATTAGGGCACCAATGCTAATACAATGGTCATTTACAGAGAAGGGGCTTAAGTACCTGTGGCTGTTCGTGGACCTAAAACATTCAGTATATATTTGAAATGGTATATGTTTAATACTTGTTGCAATGTTTTTATTAGTATAAAACAAGCAGGTGTACTATATATAACAAGCAGGGGCAGTAGTGTGGAGTAGTGGTTAGGGCTCTGGACTCTTGACCGGAGGGCCGTGGGTTCAATTCCAGGTGGGGGACACTGCTGCTGTACCCTTGAGCAAGGAACTTTACCTAGATTGCTCCAGTAAAAACCCAACTGTATAAATGGGTAATTGTATGTAATGATTTCCATTACACGAGAGTAGATGTTAAAACTTCATGCTGATTTGAACTCGGCTCTCGCCAAGATAAGCACCAACTAAGACGTAGCTTTACAGTAAACTAATGTGATCCATAGGTGTCTCCATCCATTTGCGCTTCCTTCCATATGATGATGTAGATCCTTCTGTCAGGTGTTGATGGCTGAAGTGTAATGCTGGCTCCAGGGATCAGCTTATTTTGCCTCCCTAGCGCATCAGCACACACAACGGCTGCGATGCTGGCTCCGGGGATCAACCACAGTGCGGCCTCCCCAAAATAATTTGTAAGAAATAATGTAATTGTATGTAAAAATAATGTGATATCTTGTAACAATTGTAAGTCGCCCTGGATAAGGGCGTCTGCTAAGAAATAAATAATAATACTATATACATATATGTTGCTGCTAGTATTGGGAAATATGCAATGCATTATAATGCAGAATGCATGTATGGAAACTAGCATTTTAACATCCAGAAGACCTGATTTAGAATAATGGTGCAGCTTTGTAAATACATTCAGCAGATGTTGAATCTGAGGATCAATGGAAGCAGTAGAATATGTCACTTTTTTTAAATTGTGTGTCAGAGGCCAGCTGTAAGATCCCATGCCCACCTCTATTCTACAGACATCCCTTATGGATGGTCCCTAATCTGTACCTTAAAGTTTCCCAACTGTATGACATCACAGTAGCCTAGTGTCATATATCTCAACAGAACAGAGCCCACAAATATTGTATAAAGAATGAGAGTTTATTGGATTATGGATGAAATCTTTAATTTGCATTTGCAGTATTAATGGAGCAGAATGCCAGTAGGGTATAGGCTCTGTTCAAAGGTCTGTAGACAAATAGTATGTGCTGCGTCCACTAGCCCTGATGCTTAACGCTGCCACCTAGCGATATCCAAGAGAAATACATTGATTGTATAGTTTGTATTATTGGTTGTACTATATATACACAGTACAATTATGATACCTGGAATTGGTGTAACAACAGTGTTTTCAGACCCTATGGATATACAGTACTGTGCAAAAGTTTTAGGCAGGTGTGAAAAAATGCTGTAAAGTAAGAATGCTTTCAAAAATAGACATGTTAATAGATTATATTTATCAATTAACTAAATGCAAAGTGAGTGAACAGAAGAAAAATCTAAATCAAATCCATATTTGGTGTGACCACCCTTTGCCTTCAAAACAGCATCAATTCTTCTAGGTACACTTGCACAAAGTCAGGGATTTTGTAGGCATATAGTCAGGTGTATGATTAAACAATTATACCAAACAGGTGCTAATGATCATCAATTCAATATGTAGGTTGAAACACAATCATTAACTGAAACAGAAACAGCTGTGTAGGAGGAATAAAACTGGGTGAGGAACAGCCAAACTCAGCTAACAAGGTGAGGTTGCTGAAGACAGTTTACTGTCAAAGTCATACACCATGGCAAGACTGAGCACAGCAACAAGACACAAGGTAGTTATACTGCATCAGCAAGGTCTCTCCCAGGCAGAAATTTCAAAGCAGACAGGGGTTTCCAGATGTGCTGTCCAAGCTCTTTTGAAGAAGCACAAAGAAACAGGCAGCGTTGAGGACCATAGGCGCAGTGATCGACCAAGGAAACTTACTGCAGCAAATGAAAGACACCTCATGCTTACTTCCCTTCATGTCGGAAGCTGTCCAGCAGTGCCATCAGCTCAGAATTGGCAGAAAACAGTGGGACCCTGGTACACCCATCTACTGTCCGGAGAAGTCTGGTCAGAAGTGGCCTTCATGGAAGACTTGCGGCCAAAAACCATACTTCCGACATGGAAACAAGGCCAAGCGACTCAACTATGCACGAAAACACAGGAACTGGGGTGCAGAAAAATGGCAGCAGGCTATGGACTGATGAGTCAAAATCTGAAATATTTGGCTGTAGCAGAAGGCAGTTTGTTAAGCGAAGGGCTGGAGAGCAGAACACGAATGAGTGTTTGCAGGCAACAGTGAAGCATGGTGGAGGTTCCTTGCAAGTTTGGGGCTGCATTTCTGCAAATGGAGTTGGGGATTTGGTCAGAATTAATGGTCTCCTCAATGCTGAGAAGTACAGGCAGATAATTATCCATCATGCAATACCATCAGGGAGGCATCTGATTGGCCCCAAATTTATTCTGCAGCATGACAACGACCCCAAACATACAGCGAAAGTCATTAAGAACTATCTTCAGCGTAAAGAAGAACAAGGAGTCCTGGAAGTGATGGTATGGCCCCACAGAGCCCTGATCTCAACATCATCGAGTCTGTCTGGGATTACATAAAGAGAGAGAAGCAACTGAGACTGCCTAAATCCAAGGAAGAACTGTGGTTAGTTCTCCAAGATGTTTGGGCCAACCTACCTGCCGAGTTCCTTCAAAAACTGTGTGCAAGTGTACCTAGAAGAATTGATGCTGTTTTGAAGGCAAAGGGTGGTCACACCAAATATTGATTTGATGTAGATTTTTCTTCTGTTCACTCACTTTGCATTTAGTTAATTGATAAATATAAACTATTAACATGTCTATTTTTGAAAGCATTCTTACTTTACAGCATTTTTTCACACCTGCCTAAAACTTTTGCACAGTACTGTATGTTAACTTATATTGCACTAGTTATCTACATTTACGCTTTTGTTTTACAGATAGACACTTCAGTGATGGCAGATGTGTTTCACTACATTCATTTGACAGATGCTCATTTTTGCGTAGCTGTTCTTGCAATTATTTTCAACCCCATTTTCTGGAATGTTGTAAGTAGCACCTCTCTTTTATCGTTTGATAAGTTCATACAGCTTAAATGTCTTGCTATCCACATATTTGTATATTTCTTACCTTTATTGCTGCCACAGGAATTAGGAAAAAACTGGGCAAATAAGGAATTTGATTTTAAATGGAGATGCTAAGAAATAAAAGGATGTCTGCTAATAAATAAATAATAATAATAATAATAATAATAATAATAATAATAATAATAATAATACATTAAACTTCCATTAATTGCAACTTTCCCCCAAGTTAGTAGTTCTTTCTCTCTGACACTTTTGCTCGTCTGATTTCTGCTTGTTGGCTTTTTAAAATAAAACCATTTCATGGTTCTCTTCTATAATAGAGGGTAGGATGAATTATAGACTGAGGACAGAGGGAAGGAGACACTTCTTCACACTGGGGTATGGAATGGGTTACCTAGTCATGTTGTTGAAGGAGACACTTCTTCACACAGAGAGTGGTGAGGGGATGGAATGGGTTACCTAGTCATGTTGAACACAGAGAGTGGTGAGAGGATGGAATGGGCTACCTAGTCATGTTGCTGAAAGAGACTCTTCTTCACACAGAGAGTGGTGAGGGTATGCAATGGGTTACCTAGTCATGTTGCTGAAGGAGACCCTTCTTCACACAGAGAGTGGTGAGGGTATGCTATGGGTTACCTAGTCATGTTGCTGAAGGAGACTATTCGTCACACAGAGAGTGGTGAGGGGATGGAATGGGTTACCTAGTCATGTTGCTGAAGGAGACTCTTCTTCACACAGAGTGGTGAGGGTATGCAATGGGCTAGTCATGTTGTTGATGCTGAATCATTTGGGGTCCTTTAAAGAGTAAGCTGCTAGGAACCAGATGAGCACTGATGGGCAGTGGGAATTTTTCTTATGCTCTTGTGTTCAGGATTCTACTCTCATAACAGAATGAAACTGACTTTATAAACACTTTCCAACACTTGCGCAAACACTGATGTTTAACCAGCTATTGAGGAGAAAGCCATTGTGCCCCAGCATCCACACAGCAAGGTACAGCAAGGTACAGCATACCACACAGCAAGGTACAGCAAGGTACAGCATACCACACAACAAGGTTCAGTAAGGTACAACATGCCACACAGCAAGGTACAGTAAGGTACAGCATACCACACAGCAAGTTACAGTAAGGTACAGCATACCACACAGCAAGGTACAGTAAGGTACAGTAAGGTACAGGAGGACTCTCTCACGCTTCATTAACCTCAATCTGCTCCTGATATGGAAGAGAGTTCCAGTAAAGAGCCAGCAGACTGTACTGTAGTGCTGCCTTCATACAATACACATCCAATATTAATGTGAACACTCATCACAGAGTCCAGACTGCCATTGTGTGCTTGTCAAAGCAATGCATGGAGGTTTTAGAATTGATAATAAATTCTAAGGTTTGTTTGATTACGTGAGTAGTTGGCTTTGATTGTGCAAGTTAAACTGAATGACAGTGTCATTTTCATAACAAGGGCAATATGCATTTGAGCGATGCAGGAGGAGAATGGTGTTATTTCTTTGCTTTAATGCCATTATTGTTGTATAACTCCTTATAATTACCATTGATTCTAAACCTCTCCTTTCAGTCAGGCTGGGTCCTCATGGAGCTAGATAATGGAGTTTCTGACTTCAGTCTCCTCTTCAGCAAGTGAAATGCATGTTCAACCGGATTTAAATCAGGAGATTGACTTGGCCAGTCTAAAACTTTCCACTTTTTTCCCCTGATGAACTCCTTGGTTGCGTTGGCAGTGTGTTTTTGGTCATTGTCCTGTTGCATTGTGAGCGCCGTAATGAGTCTGGTGGCATTTTCTTGTACATTGGTAGCCAAGATGCTTCTGTACACTTCTGAAGTCATTCTGCTGCTGCCATCATTCGTTACATCATCAATAAAGATGAGTGAGCCCGTTCCAGAGGCAGTCATGCATGTCCATGCCATGACACTACCTCCACCATGTTTCATAGATGAGGTGGTATGCTTTGGATCATCTGCAGTTCCTTTTTTTCTCCACACTTTTGCCTTCCCATCACTTAGATAAAGGTTAATCTTCGTCTCATCTGTCCATAAAACTCTGTTCCAAAACTCTACTGGCTAATCTCTGTACTTTTTAGCAAATTCTAATCTGGCCTTTCTGTTTTTGGTGCTGATCAGAGGTTTGCATCTTGCAGTGTAACCTTTGTAATTCTGCTGCCGAAGTCTTCTGCGAACAGTAGATTGTGACACTTTCACCCCAGCATTCTGGAGTTTGTTGGTGATTTCACTGACACTTATTTTAGGGTTGTTTTTCAGAGCTCTGGTCATTTTTCTGTCATTAACTGCTGTTGTTTTCCTTGGCCGACCTGGTCGTTGCTGATTGCTGAAGACACCAGTGGTTTCTTTCTTTTTCAGGACATTCTAAACTGTTGATTTGGCTATGCCCAACTTTTGTGCTGTGGTTCTAATTGAGTTCCTCTTTTTCTTTTAGCATCCAAATCGCTGGCTTTTCTTTCATAGACAGCTCCCTAGTCTTCATGCTGGATTATGCCTACTGACACCAAACGCAGACTCCAAAGGCAAAAGCAAAGGATAGAACTGAGACTACACATTCACAGCTCTTTTATGTGTGAACAATCAATGCAACAGGAAACACCTGTGAGCCTAATGTCCCAATACTTATGCTTACATAAAATGGGGGGATGGAACTCTGAAAGTGCTGTTATTCTTAGTTGGTAAAACATATATGTGTTGAAACAGCCAGAAATAAAAGGTGACATCCTGTACTTTTGCCTCATATTCATCTTTTAATCATATTTTCTTATTGCTTGAGTGTACAGCAAAAATAGCAATTTTGACTTCACTGTCCCAATACTTATGGAGGGCACTGTAGGTCTCAGATGTCCAGTTATTGTAAACATGTATTTGTATTTAAAGCATGATATCTGGTACAACATTTAGTTGTGTTTGATATGCATGCTTTGAGAGAGGGCACTTCCTTGGTCACGTGGAGTGTGAAGTTGTCTCCACCCCTTCAGTAGCTTCTTACTGTACCTGTCAATAACCAACCAGCTGCCTTCTCTGTTCTAAGGTGACCCAGGAGGTTTAAGTATAGCATAATTGCTGTGAAAAAGGCAAGAGATAATTGAAACTTCCTTTAACCTAAAGTAGTCAAATATATAACACTTGAAAATGAAAATACAAGTTTGCTATAACGTGTTGTTTTATTATTATTTTTTGTTCAAAACTGCACTTTGTACAAAACAGGTAAAATGTATGCATTATTTTGTAGCTTCAATTACTATAAGGTGTTGTCTTTATAAGTCATGAATGCTTACATGTATAGTTATAGGCTTTGAAGTCTATAGTAGAGAAGAGCCCTGTGTGTCTGATCATCACTTTATGGGTTTCTCGAGTTCAAGCTTTTCATTTATCTTAACAACCTGTTCTGTTCAGTGTGTTCTGAGGGGAGTTCCTGGAAGAGGTTAGCTGTAACATATCAACTGTTGTTTGTTTTTTTGTGTAAATCCTTTTTGCATCTCATGTATAAAAACAGACATTTTTGTTATGCATGAGAGACTGGCGTTGCACTGATCTACGCTACCCTTTTACCTTAAAAGAACCTGAACCAAAAAACTCTCTAACATGAGATAACATCTTATGTTTTGAAATGTGGAGAACGTGTTGTTTGGCCTTGATTCTATAACACAATCCAAACATTATTTTATTACATGTTGTTTTGTAGTTGAGTATTTGTAAATGTGATTTTATAAAGAACTCGTATGAAACTTACAGACCATGCTTATGGTTGGTATTCACTGCAGTGCTACCACTTTATAACTCTGGAAGGCAGACCGTATAAAACATGCAAGGAGGGGTGTGGGCTAATTCTCTGGTATATGCTGTTCTTGTGAAATTGCAGTAGTCGCTCCTAGGGTTCATATTTAAGCTCATGTGAGTATAAGCACCAGGGCTGCAGAATAGTCGCACACACACACACACACACACACACAATCTGCGCCAAACGCTTTGATCGTGTCTCATCAGCATCCCCCTTGCTCTCTGCTCTCTCCTCTCTCTGTGCTCTCTTTGCTCTCTCCTCTCTCTCTGCTCTCTCCTCTCTCTCTGCTCTCTCCGCTCTCTCCTCTGTCTCTGCTCTCTCTGCTCTCTCCACTCTCTCTGCTCTCTCCTCTATCTCCTCTCAATTCAATTTCAATTTCAAGTGCTTTATTGGCATGACTGATTTTTTACAAGTATTGCCAAAGCAATGATGGGTAAATTCCATCTTTACAATGAACATTTAAAACTTTTAAACTTTTAAAAATAAAACAAAAACAACACAGTACTTCAAACACATCACAACAACAATAATAATAACAATAATGATATACATTTATATATGTATTCCATAACATGTATTTATTTATTTATTTATTTATTTTTCTTTTCTTCCCTGTGTGAGGAGCCTCAGTGTCACTCCCTGTCCCTCAGGCTGTGGCAGGCGCTTGTGTGCTGGGCTGCCACGTCCATACAGCTTGTGTGCTCTCCGAGGAGGATGGGGAGTTTTTCTGGGTCTGGCAAGTCTGAGAAGTCTATGCAGAGATTTTGTATTTTTGGGAAGAAGGCTTCCCTTATATTCTTATATTTTGTGCACTGCAGTAAAAAGTGTATCTCTGTCTCGACCTGATTGAGCTGACAGTGATCACACAGCCTGTCCTCTTTGGGCAGCCATGTCTGCCTGTGTCAGCCCTTCTCGATGGCCAGGCTGTGCTCACTGAGCCTTGTACTTTGTTAAGGTCTGTCTCTGTTTACTGTTTTTCACCCTGGTCAGGTATTAAGCCAGGGTGTAGTGTCTTTTTAGGGCCCGATAGCATTCCAGTTTGCTTTGTGTTTTAGTGTGTGTGTCCCAATAAATAAGATATTCTTGTTTGTTTTGTGCTATAATTTGGTTTACTCTGATTGTATGTGTTAGAGTGGAGCTGTCCTGAAGCTGGTTGGTGTTAGTGTGTGTTAGTGCAGTGAGCTTCAGGACCAGCTGGCTGAGGGGACTCTTCTCTTGGCTCTGCTCTTGGTATTGCAGGGCTTTATGGTGGTAAGAGTTTATGTTACTATTTTTTAGATGGAGCCAAAATTTAATTGCTCTTTTTTGGATATTAATCAATAGTGGGTATTGGCCTAATTCAGCCCTGCATGCATTGTTTGGAATTTTCCTTTGTATTTGCAGGATACTTTTGCAAAACTCTGTATGCAGGGCTTCTGTTGGGTGTTTGTCCCATTTTGTAAAATCCTGCTCTTTAAGCGGACCCCTCACTTCACTGTCATACAGGGCAATGGGTTGGATGACACTTTCAAAAATTTTTAACCAAATTTTAATTGGGATCTTTATATGAATTTTTCTCTTAATAGCATAAAATGCCCTGCATGCTTTTTCTTTTAGTGCATTCACTGCCAGGTTGGAACTCCCTGACACGCTGATTTCCAGGCCTAGATAGGTGTAGTGTGTGCAGTGTTCCAAAGTGTTTTTGCCCAGGGTGAAATGGTACTTATTTCCCTGAGATCTGGCTTTCTTCTGGAATATCATGACTCTGGTCTTGTTCATGTTTACTGTCAGGGCCCAGGGTCTGACAGTACTGCTCTAGCAGTGACAGGCTATGCTGCAGACCCCTGCTCTGTGGGTGACAGCAGGACCAGGTCATCTGCGTAGAGCAGGAATTTAACTTCAGTGTCATGTAGAGTGAGGCCAGGAGCTGCAGACTGCTCCAACACTGTGGCCAGCTCATTGATATAGATGTCGAACAGTGTTGGGCTCAAACTGCAGCCCTGTCTCCTCCATGCTAATGAGAAAAATTGTGTTCTTTTATTGCCAATCTTAACCCCGCATTTATTTTCTGTATACATAGATTTGATGATGTCATATACTTTACCCCCTACACCGCTTTGGATAAGTTTGTAAAATAATCCTTCATGCCAAATTGAGTCAAAAGCTTTTTTAAAGTCTATAAAACAAGCAAATATTTTATTTTTATTTTTGGTTTAAATGTTTGTCTATTAGGGTGTGTAGGGTGTAAATGTGGTCAGATGTCCTGTGTTTTGGAAGGAAGCCAATCTGACTCTTGCTCAGGACACTGTGTTCGGTAAGGAAGGCCAGTATCTGGGCGTTAATGATACTGCAGAACACCTTCCCCAGATTACTGCTCACACAGATGCCCCGGTAATTATTGGGGTCGAATTTGTCTCCATTTTTATATATGGGTGTAATTAATCCTTGATTCCAGATATCAAGGAAATAACCCACCTTTAGAATTATATTGAAGAGTTTGAGCAGGGCCTCCTGCAGCTTGGGGCTGCTGTGTTTCAGCATTTCATTGGAGATGCTGTCTGCCCCGCTGGCTTTTCTATTCTGGAGGGCCTGCAATTTCTCCTTTAGCTCCTGCTCAGTGATCGGTGAGTCCAGAGGGTTCTGATTGTCTTTAATTGACAATTCCATTTGTTTTAGTTTTTCATAAATATTTTTTTGGTCTAATATTTGTCCATTTTGTGGTATTGTTTTGTATAGTTTTTCAAAATGTTCTTTCCATGTGTTTCCATTTTGAATAACCAATTCATCCGGTTTTGATTTATTCAGTTTGTTCCAATTTTCCCAGAATTGGTTTGAGTTAATGGACTCCTCGATTTCTGTCAGTTGTTTATTGGTGTGGTTGTTCTTTTTCTTTTTGAGTGTGTGTTTGTAATTATTTAATGTCTCACTGTAACTAAGGCGTAGATCTTGGTTGTCTGGTTGTCTGTGTTTTCTATTTGATAATTGTCGAAGTTGTTTTCTTAAATTCTTACAATCTTCGTCAAACCAATTGTCTTCTTTCAATTTTTTCTGTTTAGTGTGCCTATTTATTTTTAATTTAGATTTTAGAGCTGTCTGGTTATATATTATTCAGATTATCTACAGCCAGATTTACACCTTGTTTACTGTGTGGGTATGTGGTGACCAGAAAAGTGTCTATTAATGATTGTATTTCTGGGTTTTCAATTGCTTTCTGGTATTCTTCTGCACTGTTTGGAGCCCATCTGTATGAATGATTGAGGTTGTACAGCTTGCTGGGCTGCGTCTGCATGTTGCTGCTTTGCTCTGTTCTTTTAAGGAACACAGTGGTTTGACTGTGATCTGACAGAGGGGATTGAGGCCTGACAGAGAATGCACGAATACAGGAGGGGTCTAAGTCAGTAATGGTGTAATCTACTACACTGTTACCAAGAGCCGAGCTGTAGGTGTATCTTCCTAAAGAGTCCCCTCGGAACCTACCATTAACAATGTACAGGCCCAGGCCTTGACAGAGCTGCAGTATCTTTCTCCCATTTTTATTTGTCTCCCAGTCATAACTGTTTCTGTGGGAGCTGATGGGTATGGAGTATAGGGAGTTTTGACCAAATATGTGGTTGTCTCCCTGTGTGCTGATACAGTCAGGCATTGTGCCTGTCCTGGCGTTCAGATCTCCACAGATAACCACATTCCCCTGGGCCTGGAAATGGCATATCTCTATTTGGAGACTGGAAAAGATTTCCTCATCGAAGTACGGGGATTCTGAGGGGGGAATATATATTGCACACAGGTAGATGTCATTCTGATTTGAGACTATATTTTTGCTAATTTTTAACCACA
>CM060259.1:25716761-25789912 GCA_030684275.1 Acipenser oxyrinchus oxyrinchus
CAAAAGTAAACTTTAATCCCAGTGTTTCTGCTTCAACAACATCCCCTCATTCCATCCCTTCACCACTCCTAAGTCTATCTCCACATCATTTCCAGCTGTGTCCTCTAGTCCTGGTTTCTGTACTGCGTTTAAAGTATTGGTTCTGGTTAGCTATGTTACGCTCTCAGCAGCAACATTGAGGTTGAAGCGTGACTCGTCTTTGAAGAGCATGCGTCTGTGTTGGTGTGCTGGAGCTCAACAGCATGCCCCAGAGATCCAAGGGCTGTTCATCACAGTGACCACCTTTGCACCAGTCACTGTTTACCAGGTAGCAATCCCCACAGACAGTCATGGCACAGTGACAACAGGATCGAAACAGTACTTAACACCAGAACATTCTGTGACAGTGGACATGGGAATGGACATGACAGCACAGCACGCAGCAGCATGCCCAATTTAGAAATGCGAAAAGAAACTGCAATTCAAAGACACAAGTCTTTTTCAATGGCTTCAAATGTTGGAATGGTTTGAGATTCACAGCAGATATTGTTTTGGAGTGGGGAGTGTGAATGATCTCTTAATGGTCACAGAGGTTGGTACAGAGGGGTATTGAGTTTTGTTTGTGTGCCCAGTGATTGCTTGATGTTCTTTTTCATTGAGTGTTTTTTGTCTGCCCAGTGATTGCTTGATGTTCTTTTTCATTGAGTGTTTTTTGTCTGCCCAGTGATTGCTTGATGTTGTTTTTCATTGAGTGTTGTTTGTGTGCCCAGTGATTGCTTGATGTTCTTTTTCATTGAGTGTTGTTTGTGTGCCCAGTGATTGCTTGATGTTCTTTTTCATTGAGTGTTGTTTGTGTGCCCAGTGATTGCTTGATGTTCTTTTTCATTGAGTGTTGTTTGTGTGCCCAGTGATTGCTTGATGCTCTTTTTCATTGAGTGTTGTTTGTGTGCCCAGTGATTGCTTGATGCTCTTTTTCATTGAGTGTTGTTTGTGTGCCCAGTGATTGCTTGATGCTCTTTTTCATTGAGCGTTGTTTGTGTGCCCAGTGATTGCTTGATGTTGTTTTTCATTGAGTGTTGTTTGTGTGCCCAGTGATTGCTTGATGTTCTTTTTCATTGAGTGTTGTTTGTGTGCCCAGTGATTGCTTGATGCTCTTTTTCATTGAGTGTTGTTTGTGTGCCCAGTGATTGCTTGATGTTCTTTTTCATTGAGTGTTGTTTGGTTACCCAATGCTCTGTTACATGCGTTGGATGGAAGCCTTTTCCAAGTGGCTGTCACTGTTTCATTTTCATCCAGAGCTTGTCAAATTGTGATAAAATTTCCTACAAACTTTTTTTTTATCTCAAGTTATGGAGTGTATATAATATGTGGCTGTCTAGTGTCTGTCTGTCTGTGGCAAAGTGCCCCCCCTGTGTATTATATGTTACGTGTTGTGTGTAAGTGTTGGTGTATAGTTATCGGTACACGGGATATAAACGGGTCTGTGTTTCACGTGTGATTTAAAAATGTAGATTTGTATTTAGGCACGAGGAGGGCACAAATCACTTCACGTGCTGGTTAAAATGTAATGTGTGGTCACGGGAGTGCACTTAATTAATTCACGTGCAGTTGTACCGAGATTCCAATTGAATGATTGACTAGCAATCGAGTCTCGGTACAACTGCATAAAAACAGCATGTTTTCACTCACTCGGGGTTGGGTGTTCGTGAGTGGAGAACGGGATAGGAGACGGAGGATAACTAAGATATAATAAGGAGAATAATACGTGTTTTCTTACTCACCGTGTTTGTCTGTTCGTGTCTGTTTATTGTATAGTCCGTTTTGTTTACCTGTTTATTTTGGCCGCAAGTGCCGTGTCCTGTGTGTTTATTCATTAAATGCTGAGCGAAAGCATTCGCTCAGCTCCACCAAACTCCACCTCTCTCTGTCGTTTATTGTTCCTGCTTCTGCCGTGACGTCACCGCCCAGTCATCCTGTCACACTGTCACATGAACATTTTTCGTTTATCTAAGAGTCAAATTCTAATGAAACTTGATCAGAACAAACATTTCCACAGGCAGTATCTGAATCTGGTGGGTATATGAACGAACTGAATCTATTTACCCTAGAACAGAGAAGAAGTAGTACACACACACGATTGAAATCTTTAAAATCTTAAACTGAGCTGACATAGTTAGCACTAATCCAATACCAGGACCAGAGGACAGCTAGAAATTAAATGGAGATAGATTTAGAATAGAGGGAAGGAGACACAGAGAGTGGTGAGGGGATGGACTGGGTTACCTAGTCATGTTGCTGAAGGAGACTCTTCTTCACACAGAGAGTGGTGAGGGGATGGAATGGGTTACCTAGTCATGTTGCTGAAGGAGACACTTCTTCACACAGAGAGTGGTGAGGGGATGGAATGGGTTACCTAGTCATGTTGTTGATGCTGAATCAGTGGGATCCTTTAAGACCTGAAGAGATCTATTAGCTACTTGGAACCGGATAAGCTGTCCGTATAGCCTCCTCTCGTACCTAAATGTTCATATGTAAGGCATATGTGATCTTTACCAGGTTAGAAACTGACGCTCGGCTGAATTAAAACTGATGAGGACTAGTTCACGGGGTGGGAGCCCGGGCTATAAGAATAGATTTGGTTGGTAGAGGAGAGACCTCTAGAGAAAACATATAAAAGGGTTGTCTTGCTTGATGAGGAGAGACGTGGCCTGCAAGACCGTGCACAACATCCCAGAGGATAGAACAGGTAGCGGATGCAAGCCTGAATCTTTCGAGGATAGAACAGGTAGCGGATGCAAACCTGAATCCTTCGAGGATAGAACAGGTAGCGGATGCAAACCTGAATCCTTCGAAGATAGAACAGGTAGCGGATGCAAACCTGAATCCTTCGAAGATAGAACAGGTAGCGGATGCAAACCTGAATCCTTCGAAGATAGAACAGGTAGCGGATGCAAACCTGAATCCTTCGAGGATAGAACAGGTAGCGGATGCAAACCTGAATCCTTCGAAGATAGAACAGGTAGCGGATGCAAACCTGAATCCTTTGAGGATGGAACAGGTAGTGGATGCAAACCTGAAAATGAAAGGACAGAAGAGTAGTTTCCCTGGCTATTGGAGAGCCTCCCTCAGGGAATCTGAAAATAGGTGGAAAGTAGAAGGTTAGGTAGGACATTGAGCACTAAACACATAGCAGGCTACGACCCGAGCGGAAATAGGAAGAGAAAGAACTGAGCCTCTGATTTTAAGGTTAGTAATAGCGCATGAGCTGCGAAAGGATAGGTGTGGCCGGGTGTCCCGCTGACTTCGTACAATGAGAACCCCCTTATCCGAAGGCAAAGGTGGCGTAGCCTGACCCGAGGTCGGGGCAGTGAGATCACTTGCCCCCCAAAAGAAGGCCCCCCGGCTCCATAGAAGTTCCCCAAAACTGTGCGACAAACAAGAAAAAGGACCATGTGCCAATGCATAGGAAAAAACACCCAAGACGACAATAAAAAGGGGGTTAGATAGATGTATGGATTATGTGTATGTGTAACTGTACCTATATCTCTCACTCAGTGGAGAGGAATAACCCCCTCGTCCCGGCGAAGAGATAGCCCCCATACTTTGTTGAGCTGTGGAAATGTCAGAAATGGAAGCGCGAATGTACAGGTCAACTGCTGAAGAAGACCAGCGCCCCAGACTCTTAATGAGATGCTGGTTGATTTTGCTGCCCCGATCCTGAAGGAGAGAGGAGTGTAGAAATCGGGTGAGAGGCCTGCTTTTAGATCAGGGAGGCCAAGTGGGAAGAAAACCAGTGTCTCGATATAGTGAGAGGTCACAGGAACGGATGCTGATGGAGGCAAAACTGGCGATTTGATGGAACTCTGGGCATCTGAGGAATCCGAAGAAAGTGGTTAAACACATTGTCTCCATGAGCAGGTCGCTGAAAAGATTGAAGCAGCCATTTTGAAGGATTTGTATTAAAGTGAATAAAATGTCCACAGATATAGGTAGCCATGATGGGGAAGATGGGGCTGTGCTTTTGATGATTCCTCGCAGTGTCAGACGGACTGCCGGAATAGACAGCAAGAGAGGGGAAGAAACTGTCAATAAACGATAGTGAGACTGGATCCTACTGATGTATGATTTAATTATGTCTGGAGCCAGATGGAGTGTGTCCCTTGCGTGTGCGATGAAAGCGAGGATACAGTCTTAATTGAATGGAATAGGAAGAGTCAGATTTTGAGCACAGAAGACTGAATAGCTGTTTCAGCCTGTGGTGTAAGATGACCTTGTGGATGGAGCGAGAGCTGAAGCCATGTAGTTTCTTGCGAATTGAAGGAGCTTTGATAGAGTTAAGTTTAATTGAACACGAGGTGCTGGAATTGCGGGGACTGGAGTCGCTGCTGGGATCAGCTGGCGAAATCTGGTGATCTGGAGGCGAGAGAAAGTGTCGGCAGTGTTAATGCCTGCGATGAGGCGTGCTTGAATAATAAAACTGCAAGACACTGAAATCCATATAAGGCAGCGAAGTAAGCTCATGATGAGAGGGGAGGATGAACAGCCTTTGTTGATAATATGCACAGTGGCTAGATTATCACTGAAAAATAGGATTGACATTCTAAACCACTGATGTCCCCAGAGGTAGGTGGTTGCTACGATGGGATATAATTCCAGGAGTTACCCGAATCCTAGAAATGAGGCATCTGTGAAAACAGACAAATCGTGGGGGGCTGAGATGTAGTCTTTGTAGAATAGTGAAAGCCTGTTCCAGATTTGAATGAATAATTCCCACATTTTTATGTCCTTCCTGGATTTGGCGGATATGTTTATCCGAGCCTCCAGGCTTGAAGCTGTAGAAGAGAGAGTGAGGAGACATGAAATGAAGGTTCTACCCTGAGGGATGTTGCGAATTGTGTATCCAGCAAGGATAGCGGATCGCGTTTTCTGATTGAGGTTGTGATTTGAAATTGATTGATGAGGTATCAAATGCGGTCCAGTTTAGCGGGAGGGAGGCGGGCTTCAAAGTTGATTCTGTCCGGGGTGCCCAAAAACTCCAGAGTGTGTACTGGACCGATGGTTTTCTCCTCGAGAGGGGACACGAGTGCAGAGAATAATGTTCTGAGCTTTGTGATTTCTTCTGCTGCGGGGTCCGAGGAAGGGGAGATCAGGGGAAAGTCATCAAGCAGGTGAAGCAAAAATGGAACGCAGCAGTTGAGTAGTAACCAGCAGAGGGCTTCGGAAAACGAGTCAAATATCTCAGGGCTGCTGCGGCAGCCAAGAGTGAGTTGAGTGGCAAAATAAAACTTTCCTTCCCAGCAGATTCCAAATAGATGGCGGAGGGAGGGATGGATAGGCATGACTTTGAATGCGTCAGATGTATCCTAGCCAGCCAGGACCCATGACCTGCTGCTTTGATTGATCTGATGATGACTGCAATCTTTATGTACTGCAAGGAAAACTGGGTGTGAGGTATGAGTGAATTTATGCTGCTCATAGAGCAGCCTCAGGATGCAGAGAGATCAATAATAAGGCGCTTCTTCTCTGACATTTTCCGGGTGGCAGTGCTGATGGGGTTAATCCTGAAAGCAGGGAAGGGGGTGGGGGGCTATAAATGGTCCTGCCATGAACCCTTTATGTGTCTCAGATTGAATGAAAATGCTGATTGATTGAGGGTCTGAAATTGCGGAGTGTAAGTTATTGCAAATATGCGATGATACTGGGATTTTTGATAGGCCGGTAGAAAATCTGTGTTGCAGACAGTCGATGAGGTAGGTTGTAAAAAACTGGTCTGGGTGATGTTCGAGGGCTTCAATCAGAGTTGGGATGATTATCAGGGTGGAAACTGTGAGCAGATTTGAACGTTATTTCTTGGGGGCGGCTGGGCAGACTGATTGAAAGTGGGCGTCCCCACAGTAGTTGCATATATGAAGATTCCTGCAAAACTTGGATAAGCAGACGGAGGGGTTGAAATTGTTACATATTTATTTGGAACCAGCAAATCTGATGTTGCGACCGCATTTACCTGTGTTCCTGGAAAAAGAAGGTGGAGCTGAAGCGTAGCATGCATGAGGCGCTGTAACTGGAGCCGTTATCCTGTCTCTGAAGCGGGCGGAGTGGAAGGGGCCGCTCTGTGGGATGTTGATGGTAAGGCAGTCTTAGGGCACAAGGAAGTGGAATGCGCTGTAAAAGCACAGACTGTTCATGCGTTTGCTCTTATCCCCAAAGACTCTATTAAACAGATCGGGATTGGAGGCAGCCCAGTTGATGATGATGTTGTCTGATGTTAATATGGAAGCTGTTTTTGCTGCAAAAGCCTTATGGTATTCGTAAAACATTGTGCCTTCGTATCTGACTGCTAGATCTGTAATGTAAAATAAATAGTAATCCAGCTCCAAATGACGATGAGGGTAGGCAGTGCATAATATGTCCCGATACACAGAGAAAGCCAGCTCAAATTCCCCCAGGGTAAGATTTATGAGCAGCCGGGGGTCTCTGGACTTGAGTGTGACGGTGAGGTCCCCGAGTCGACTCTGCGGTGATCTAGACATTCAGAATTAGCAATTGAAATTGAAAAGTCTTTATCTTCAATAATATGACATCTGAGATGAGGAGCCAGGGTATGATTTCTAATGATAGGAGTTTGATGTGGACCATTGAGTGCAGCTGATGTAGGTGTGGCCGTCAGCTGCGGGGACTGGAAGTGCTGGACCGGAAGAGACGCCGGCCAGGGCAGAGACGAATGCTGGGCCTGGAGGAATGCCAATTTTCTGTAGCATTGGCAGAAACCCTTTTGTTCATATTGTTGAGCTGTGCAGTAATTGAAGCAGTGATGTGGTGAATGAGGGATTTCATGTCCTCGAAAATGCTTATTTGGTAGGTCAATCCTTTGCGGTCCATTTATTCAGCGCATCTCAGGCATTTATTTTCACACGCGCAGCTTATTTTATACGCGCTGTTTAAAAGTATTTTTTTTTCACAGTAAAACAGGTTTAAAAGGCACTGCATATCAACAGGACACTCAGTACTGCATCTCCAGCCCTGCCCCACCCCTTGTTTGCTGTATTTTTCACATACCTCATAGTTGTGCATACTGATTAATCATCTCCTGATCACTCGTTTTATCACCAAACTCCTCAATAATGCGATCCAAGTCATTATTTTATTACTGTATCATCTCAAAAAGCTCTGCAAGTCTGTGATATTCTTTGAGCGCTGGATGCAGAAGCAGCTATCTTGTTTGTTTATGTCCATGTTATCTCTGTGGTGCCGGGGCTATGTGTATTGCCCGGACCGGCCCCCTTTTTTCCAGCTTCTCTCGGCTCCTATCGGTCTCACTCGGCCATTGAATGGTTTGCGCGGCTTTTTCCGGAGAAAAAAACGACTAGAGACCTGTGTTTTACGTCTTTTTGATGATGTCAGACCTGGTCCACAGAGATAACACAGACATAAACGAACAAGATAGCTGCTTCTGCATCCAGTGCTCAAAGAATATCACTGACATTTACAGAGCTTATTTTAGATGTTATAGTAATAAAATAATGACTTGGGTCACATTATTGAGGAGTTTGTTGATAAAACGAGTGATCAGGAGATGATTTATCAGTATGCACGACTATGAAGTGATATGTGAAAAATACAGCGAACGAGGGGTGGGGTGGGGCTGGAGATATGCAGTGCCTTTTAAACCTTATCTTACTGTGAAAAAAATACTTTTAAACAGCTGCGTCTAAAATAAACTGCACGTGTGAAAATAAATTGGACCTGACGCGCTTGAGACGTGCTGAATAAATGGACCGCAAAGGGTTAAAGCTCATGAAAAATCAAGTAATCATTATAACTGTGAAACTGACGAAGGCAAAGACTGCCAAACAAGGCACATCAAAAGCGTAGCAATTACTACACACCATAAACACCTCTGTGATTTTAAAGTTAAAAGTGCTTTTTAGATTAAATGTGGAGAAAACCTATTGAAATTGTAAACAGGCACAGGAGTGTATACACACTATTGCAAGGACCCAGTGTCCAGCCCAGTTAACCAGAATGGCAACTGCTAAATATTTAGCGGTTATCTGTGACGTATTACAGATAGTTCCATTACTGAGGCATGCTACCTGAAGTATGATGTCAGCGGTGGTGTCCACACAGACTTTATTAGGGTTCGGAATGTGGGGAAGGCAGGTGCAGAAGCCCAATCAATGTATCTGGGAATGAGCATTAATGTTTATTGTGTATGTCTGCATGTGTGTGTTCATTTTTAGGGAAATAACATTTAAGATTAATATTTTAAGGACCCCAACAGCTGTTGTTGATTCCTACTCAAGAACTTCACATGCTAGCAAGTTTACCACAATTGTGTTTGTTTCTAACCCTGCTTTATGTATGTCAAATGTACAGGTTGTGCTGGTGGTACTTATGGTATCATCATAATCTTTTACCCCATAATACCATTTCACTACTAGCAAGTATTCAATAATATCTGCTACCATGTGTATAGGGTCTCTGAATTAGTATAACCAGTATAACAATGTATAGTAGTTGTTTTTTTTAATTGGTTGCAATGCTTAATGTTTTTACATACAAAGGGTAGTATATTTTTAATTAATTCCGTCTTTTACAGCTGAAAGACAATGTCCTTAAATTGAAACGATGACCTCAGATTTGGGTCAGCTACCATTTAAACACTGTCACTGCTTCAGATGCAGCAACAGACACTGTTATTGGTATTAAAGGTTGCTGGATAAATAATGGTTTACCTATAATCCACATGAAAATGTGTCGTCACGCAGCCTGTGACCTTGCATGACATTCAGTGTTTAGACACGTCATTTACTGAAGAAGATTGCATCTCAGTTTATTCATATTTTAAAGGGAAATTTGTTTTGCATCAACAATAATGTCATTTATTTTTCGTATGCATTTATTGTAGGAAGGCTATGCACCTGTCCACAAAAAAATCATGACTTTTCGAAGCAGGTCAGCGCAGTAATGTATGATGGGAAACACTGCACAGCCCAGATCAGCAGGTGCATGATGGGAAACACTGCACTGCACAGCCCAGATCAGCAGGTGCATGATGGGAAACACTGCACAGCCCTGATCAGCAGGTGCATGATGGGAAACACTGCACAGCCCTGATCAGCACTATATACAACTATATGCCATATAAAACTAAACACTGTATACAACAATATACTATATAACACTATACTGTATAAAACAATATACTATATAAAACAATATGCCATTCCAATTCAAGTATTAATCCATCTGTCATCACTTTTGGTTGATTAATTGTAATGATGGGTCACAAATACACAAGTAGGTGGTTGATTCCAAGCGAATTTCAGGGAAATCTGTTTAAGTAGGTCAATTACAGTGCAGATGCTATAATAATGTTTTATGTGTAATGTAATGGCTGCAGATACCAGAAGATATTACACAGATGTATTCTTTCTTTTAAAGAGCCAGTGTCATACTTAAAGTCTTTTACATGCATTTATCATTATGTCATTATTTGGTGTTAAGGATTACTGGTGATTACAATTTTTAATTTAAATTGCATAAGCAGACTAGGACTAGTATTTAGAAGATAATAATTAGAGCAGGGGTGCAGAACCATATTTTGTGAGGGGCCAGAGATCGAGAAAGCCAACTGACCAAGGGCTGAAATGCATGAGGGAAAGAGTATTATCAATTGAAACTGATTCCCACATATTGCACACCATATGCATACCCTGGTAGTTAAACACAATAATACTGTGTTTCAGTATTCCCCGTCTCTGATAGGTGTTACAGTGTTAGGTTAGCATTGCAGGGTTTCTGGGACTCCAGTTTGTGGATATTGGGCTTCCATGAAATGGTGGCTACTCTAAGCACAACATGGAGGTTAGTACAGTAAAGGTGATGTTTGATTGTTGCTATTCTTACACGGAACATTATTTAGCTTGACATCAGTTAATAAAGTTTAAAACAAACAAACAAACAAAACCATGTCGTCATGTCATGAAAGACAATGCTGCAGTGGGGAAATAAATAAATAATCTCATATTACCCGTTAAGGGTTGTCAAAATTCGAGTACATTTTAGATGTCATCCCAATTCTAAAGCTAAAAAACAACTATTTTTTTATAATACTAGCTCCTGAGTACAGTGTTGTATTCTGTGATTCAGAATAATCTATTCTGTCAGGTACAGGGTGTTTCTTATTTGAACAGTTTGGACCAGAGGAGTGCAAAGTGAAGATGAGTCTCTTATAACAATACAACATGTGGCCTGTATAGGAGCACTGTTGCTTCAATGGATCTTGTTCTCCTTTGATAAACGTTTGATACATAGTGGATGTGCATGGCAGAGAAAATGTATGGAACTATTTTGTTAGCTACAGTTATGAAGTAATTGTAGTTAAAAAAAATAATTCCATAACAAAATAGTAGCTTTGAATCTTGGCAGTAAACACTGAACGGAGACCAAGGTATTAAAAATAAATAGTTATTAGCTACTAATACGTTAATTAATTGTATTAACAGTAATAAAGTAATTAATGTAATTGTATTGCTGAATTTACACACCACATGTTGAAGGGCTGCCAATGAAGTTCAGCCAATTCATATTGAAGTCCTCCTAATGCCATATGAGGGTTCCTGTACATGTTGTGTGAATAGTGAATATTAGTGCAGTGTTGTGTGAATAGTAAATATTAGTGCAGTGTTGTGTGAATAGTGGGTATTATTAGTGCAGTATTGTGTGAATAGTGGGTATTATTAGTGCAGTATTGTGTGAATAGTGGGTATTATTAGTGCAGTGTTGTGTGAATAGTGGGTATTATTAGTGCAGTATTGTGTGAATAGTAAATATTAGTGCAGTGTTGTGAATAGTGGGTATTATTAGTGCAGTGTTGTGTGAATAGTGGTTCCCTTTCAAGTACGAAATGTAGCCATTACTGTATGGCTATTTGCCCCCTAAAGACCCGAAACCTGAATATTAATATACCAAAGCTGCTCAACGAACCTGTGATGCAGTCATGGCCTGCCCCCGAGGGAACATAAAGACACTCACAGATCTCACCATTTTCCTTCCAACTGACCTCATCGGAGAGCCTGTTTCATATAAGTACTTGTTGCTTCTATCTGTATATATATTTTGCATTATTGTGTTTTTACATAAACTATATATGATAATAAAAGAATCGCTGTAATAATTTTTACTAATTACGTGTATTGTGTGCACTACAGCCTGTGTTAGTTATGTCCCGTTTGCTGCCTTGTGCCCTGCATGAAGCCAGTGGCTTGAGTCGCTCCTTCCCAAGGATCCAGCAACATGTCAGCTGACTGTGCTCAGGCTGCATAGCTCCAGCTGGAGTTACTTTATTTCTCGTTTTGGCTTCTAGCTGAAATACAAGACGTTTTATATTATTTATTTAACTGTTATATTACTGTGTTGTGTTGAGAGAGATTTTTCTCTTGTGTGTTTTTCTGTTTTTTACAGACTATGTCCAGGCCATCTGGAGTATTGGCGTCCATGCACCACGGATATCTAGGTGCTTACTACCGTTCAGACCGGTTATTCACTGCAGTTCAAGCAGTTACGGGGCGTGACTACAGCATCAGTCACGGACCCGCAAGACGTCACTGTGTTGTTTCAGGAGGTAGAAGCTCTGCTGCAAAAACCGGCTATTCACATGATAGCCCCCTTCCAGTGGGAGAAGGGGTTCTACTCCAGGTACTTCCTATTGCCAAAACAGGATGGTGGCCTCAGACCGATCCTCAACCTCAGACATAAACCTGTATCTGAGCTGAAGGAGGCTAAAATTGTTGATGATGCAACAGCTGTTGCAGTCAATCAAGCCAGGAGACCACGGTGGACCACAGTGGACCTCAAAGATGCCTATTTTCACATCCCCATAAGACCAGCACCCACGGTTCCCCTTTCAGTTCCGTGTCTTGCCATTTTGCCTCTCTCTAGCTCCCCGTGCCTTCTCGAAGTGCATGGAAGCTGTCCTGGCCACATTGAAACTCAAAGGCATCAGTGCTCAATTATCTGGACAACTGGCTCATTTGTGCCCAGTCTCCAGCACAGGCAGAGGCCCACACAGAACTTGTCACCGGCCACCTTCAATGGTTAGGCCTTGTGGTGAATCATGCGATGATCCAGCTCACACCTTCTCAGACAGCCTCCTATCTAGGAGTGTGCTTGGACTCCAGGTCCATGCTGTCCACATTCTTTTGGACAGCAGAATGCAGAAAATAGCCGCCTATTTGGAGCTCTTTCAGCCTAACAGAGCGCTCACGGTAGTAATGTTCCAGAAACTTCTGGGCCTGATGGCAGCAGCTTCCCAGACCCTTCCATTGGGTCCCCTGCACATGCGCCCCAGGCGGTCCACTGTCTCATCACTGTCTAAAGGCACTCTCTTGGTGGAAACAGCCGGTGTAGCACTGGGCAGTGTCACCAGAAGAAAGGTCAACACCACGGACACGTCCAGCCTCCATGTGGCCGCATAGCCATAAGGTGCCCAGACTGGCCACATCTCCAGCATACTCTCTCTCGCTCGCTCTCTGCTGTGGGTGGCAGCTCTCACTCTTGGCAAGGGAACGTGTTCATATTTGCAGCCTAGGGTTCCTTCAGGGGTGCGGGTGGTCGAGAGAATGGGCCTGGTGCTTGTGACATGGCAGGGGCTCCTCATCTTGTAGCGCTGCGTCAATTGCTATGGCCTGGTTCACTGCTTCCTCCAGTGTTCGTGGGCCAGTGAGGCAGACCTGATGGCGCAGTGGCAGTGGTTGCAGGCTGTGAAAGAAAGTAGCCAGCAGTGAACAGCTCTAACTGGGCGAGGAAGGCTTACAGGGAAGAGGTGCAGTTGAATAGGGGCAGCCTCCGTGTTGGTCCTCGGTGAGGCAGGCTGTCGGTTCGTTGCAGGTGGCAGCATCTCGCCCTCGTCTGTCCTGCTCTGCAGTGTCCTCTGACTGACTGGCTGGAAACCTGGTGTTATGATCTGCTTTCTGGAGGTCCCTCTCTCTTGGCTTTACAGAGCGCATTGACAATTGGCGTTGCCGTCATCCACGATAGTGCCCACTGTCTGCCACCGACTGGTGCTTCAGCCTCTGGAGAGCCTGACTCCCACGTGTCCTGCTATGTGTCTTTCTTTCTATTCATTCTATCCAGCTTACTTCTGACTTCAGTATAGCGGACGGCTATGTGTGGGGGTCCTGGTGGTCAATGAAGAGACAGACAATAGAGTGCAGCGAAAGCAGTAAAACTGCTGTTTTAGTTCAACTCTTTTTGTCAATGGGCTCTCTCTCGCTCTCTCTCATACAGTACTCCCAACTCAACTCTCCTCAATTGGCATGCAGCACTCCCTTTATTGGACGTTAACTACGCCCACTCATCACCCATTGGCCGATCTGTATCCACTCGCAATCACACACATACAGAAACTGACAGACAGGCTGCTCAAGGATGGAGGGAGAGCGATTAGCTGGCGAAAAAGACTCGCACTCACTCACTCACTCACTCACTCACAGCAGCGCACAACACAAGTAACATTATGGGTAGACTACAAAGTCCCAACCCCTTCCCCAGGCCATAACACAGTCCATGGGAGGTATACTGTTAGTTGCTGTTGCCGCTACATTATATAGACGTTAACTTACTTTGATTTAGTTGTGCTTTGCTTCACAATATCCATGGAGAAAAACAAGGTCTGTTATATTGTATTACTATTCCATCATCAGCCACCTCAAAACCAAAATATTTCTATACTTCACTGCGCACAGACTTCAGGGTTGTTCATTTTCTAGCCAATCCAGAAGTACTTGAATCTTCAGCTGCTGCGTATGAATGCTGACTCACGACATGTATGTTGAACTTGCTTTATTTTGAGGTGTGTTTTGATGTTTTAAAAGTACATCTGATTTATAGTACTGAAAGTTCACATTTTAAAAATACATTAATAATAGCACACGTAATCACACAGACAAAATGCAATGAACCACTGACGCATGCGCATATATCAAGACAATGCAAAACGGATGGCCAATAGTGCTTAAAGCATTTGGTACCTAAACGCCAATCAATGGAATGAAATGGTTACATAATACATAAGAACATAAGAAAGTTTAGAAACGAGAGGAGGCCATTCAGCCCATCTTGGTCGTTTGGTTGTTAGTAGCTTATTGATCCCAGAATCTCATCAAGCAGCTTCTTGAAGGATCCCAGGGTGTAAATACTTTAGTGTTGTGTCTTAACCTTATATCTAAAAAGGAGTATACACCATCTACTGGATATTTTACATATAGGTACGCGGGTCGAGGTTTTTTGCCGCCTGTATCGCTGGTATTGCTTTCATATTGTGTTGGACAGATCAGCACGGGATGCAGTGCCGCTGAGCGATACGGCTCAAATCAAAGCCAGAGCGAAATTTTTTCTGGCTGCCACACGGCACCGTCGGTGGATTAACCAATCACAGCCAAGTGCTGACAACATGTGCTTGACAGGAAAAATCATGAATGAAACTGTTGTCTACGAGTTTGATCCCTCCCATACTTCATACAAGGACAGGCAAGTCAGTATTTTATTCATCGCCCCTGATAAGCATCCTTCCTGTAGCCAATTTGATACTGTTATCACTTTTTGCCTTTTTTTAATCATTTCTGTAGTTCACTACTATTTTTACTAAATAACTGGCTGTAAAGGATATGTTTTCTTACTCTTTAGTAGTAGGATACTTGCTGTCAGCAGCGTATTGTATGTTTCTTTGCTAAGCTCAGATTGCTCATTTAATACACCTGCATATAGATGACAGAAAAACAACCAGTGTTTTTATTTAGTAGATTATATGGGGGGCATTACAGCTATGACCAAAAGTTTTGCATCACACCCTACAGAATAGGCTAATAATGTTATGTTGACATATTTAAATTACATATCGCTTTGTAGTTTTCCAAAAAGTGAAAAATGTGACATTTCGAAACCTGATATGAAATACTGTACTACCATTGTAGTTTCCGGTAGACTTTTGAGATACCATTTTCTTAGATTGCGTGATGTTAAA
This sequence comes from Acipenser oxyrinchus oxyrinchus, assembly GCA_030684275.1. Taxonomy (NCBI): domain Eukaryota; kingdom Metazoa; phylum Chordata; class Actinopteri; order Acipenseriformes; family Acipenseridae; genus Acipenser; species Acipenser oxyrinchus. Next base: position 25,731,766 of record CM060259.1, read on the forward strand.
TAAAATATCGAAATTATGTTCATATAGTTTTTTTTATTATTATTATGTCTGCATCCTAATATTCTACTAGGTGATGCAAAAAATTTTGGCCAAAATGTAAATAATAATCAAGTACATAGCCTATGGTGTGTTACTGACAACTACTTTACTGCACCATTCAGTTTTTCTATATTTTAAGAAAAGTCAGTCATACCGTGCCGGTGTGTCCGGGTGCAGACTAGCTGTATCGCACTGTGAAAATGCCCAGCGGTGCTGTGTCTATCTGACTCGGGCTTTACAGTGAGCTTATACTGTCAGTGGTGCGTATGCAGCATGCAAATACTGTAAAATAGCTACCTCTGTGACTATCAAGCAGAGTTATTACGTTTAAATTGACTTATTTATTTAAATTGTACCTGTCTTTTTAAAAACATGTAATTAGTTTCAGCATTCATGTACTGTTCATGTGTCATTATAATTACAGTAGCGCATAGTCAGTTTATAAAAATACTAATCCGATAATTTCCAATATTTTTTACTGCTACGTGTTTGTAGTGTCAAATAAAGACAAGGCAACAGCAGAAATCAGCATAAGGGCCCGCTGTTTTAGATCCTTGAAGAACGAGAAACTGCACAGTTTAAGAGTAGGGTGTAAAGTTCAGAGTTCCAGATCTGTTTTTGTTATTGTTCGTTGCATTACCATAAGTATAATGTCTAACACTTCTACTAATACTTCTAATAATAATAAACAATTTTGTTTTAATTACCACAAAACTGTTTAAGCACTAATGGGTTTATATACAATTGAATTATTTATGTTTGTCGATTGTTTCATAACAAATCATGGCCATAACTGTTTGTGTGTGTGTGTGTGTGTGTATATATATATATATATATATATACAGTACTGTGCAAAAGTTTTAGGCAGGTGTGAAAAAATGCTGTAAAGTAAGAATGCTTTCAAAAATAGACATGTTTTTATCAATTAACTAAATGCAAAGTGAGTGAACAGAAGAAAAATCTAAATCAAATCCATATTTGGTGTGACCACCCTTTACCTTCAAAACAGCATCAATTCTTCTAGGTACACTTGCACAAAGTCAGGGATTTTGTAGGCATATAGTCAGGTGTATGATTAACCCTTTGCGGTCCATTTATTAATTCTGCGTCAGGCTCGCCAGGTCTAATTTATTTTCACACGCGCAGTTAATTTTAGACGCGCTGTTTAAAAGTATTTTTTTTCCACAGTCAAACGGGTTTAAATGGCCCTGCATATCAACAAAGCACTCACTAGGGATCTCCAGCCCCGCCCCACCCTTTCGTTTGCTATCGCTTTCACATATGCTACCAAATAAATAATAATAATAATAATACTCGTACATACCGATCAATCATCTCCTGGTGACTCGTTTTATCACCAAACTCCTCAATAATGCAATCCAAGTCAATATTTTATTGCTATAACATCTCAAAAAGCTCTGCAAATGTCCGTGATAGTCTCTGTGCTTGATACTGTAACACCCAGCTTGTTTCCATATGACCGCCCCATCTGATGCCAGGGGCTAGTATGACTATTCATGAGATACGCCTTTTTTTTTTTTTATCGGCTTGTCTTGGCTCCTTTCGTCCCCAATCGCCATTGAATGGTTTTCTCGGCTTTTCCGTTGAAAAACCAACTTTTTTGCGTTTTTTGCGTTTTTTGGATGATGTTGGACAGGGTCCGACAAAGGACCTGATGGGAATAATTGCAATGTCGGACCCAGTCCGACAATGGACCGCAAAGGGTTAAACAATTATACCAAACAGGTGCTAATGATCATCAATTCAATATGTAGGTTGAAACACAATCATTAACTGAAACAGAAACAGCTGTGTAGGAGGAATAAAACTGGGTGAGGAACAGCCAAACTCAGCTAACAAGGTGAGGTTGCTGAAGACAGTTTACTGTCAAAAGTCATACACCATGGCAAGACTGAGCACAGCAACAAGACACAAGGTAGTTATACTGCATCAGTAAGGTCTCTCCCAGGCAGAAATTTCAAGGCAGACAGGGGTTTCCAGATGTGCTGTCCAAGCTCTTTTGAAGAAGCACAAAGAAACGGGCAATGTTGAGGACCGTAGAGCGAGTGGTCGGCCAAGGAAACTTACTGAAGCAGATGAAAGACACATCATGCTTACTTCCCTTCACAATCGGAAGATGTCCAGCAGTGCCATCAGCTCAGAATTGGCAGAAAACAGTGGGACCCTGGTACACCCATCTACTGTCGGAGAAGTCTGGTCAGAAGTGGCCTTCATGGAAGACTTAGGCCAAAAAGCCATACCTCCAACTTGGAAACAAGGCCAAGCGACTCAACTATGCACGAAAACACACGAATTGGGGTGCAGAAAATGGCAGTTCTGTACTGATGAGTCAAAATTAGCGAAGGGCTGGAGAGCGGTACACAAATGAGTGTCTGCAGGCAACAGTGAAGCATGGTGGAGGTTCCTTGCAAGTTTGGGGCTGCATTTCTGCAAATGGAGTTGGGGATTTGGTCAGAATTAATGGTCTCCTCAATGCTGAGAATTATAGGCAGATACTTATCTATCAGGGAGGCATCTGAAATTTATTCTGCAGCATGACAACGACCCCAAACATACAGCGAAAGTCATTAAGAACTATCTTCAGCGTAAAGAAGAACAAGGAGTCCTGGAAGTGATGGTATGGCCCCCACAGAGCCCTGATCTCAACATCATCGAGTCTGTCTGGGATTACATGAAGAGAGAGAAGCAACTGAGGCTGCCTAAATCCACAGAAGAACTGTGGTTAGTTCTCCAAGATGTTTGGGCCAACCTACCTGCCGAGTTCCTTCAAAAACTGTGTGCAAGTGTACCTAGAAGAATTGATGCTGTTTTGAAGGCAAGGGTGGTCACACCAAATATTGATTTGATGTAGATTTTTCTTCTGTTCACTCACTTTGCATTTTGTTAATTGATAAATATAAACTATTAACATGTGTATTTTTGAAAGCATTCTTACGGCATTTTTTCACACCTGACTAAAACTTTTGCACAGTACTGTATATATATATATATATATATATATATATATATATATATATATATATATATATATATATATATATATATATATATATTGTGAAAGAGTTCACTCTGTTTGAGGTTCATTTGCACCCTTTTAATCAGCAAACCCAGACACAGAGCGGTATATATATATATAAGATATGTACAACATATCTAAACCTACTGACATGCACCAGTATTTACACATGTCCTCTGCACATCCGATACACACTAAAAGGGCAATCCCAAAGGGTCTAGGAATAAGAATACGAAGAATATGCTCAAAAGACAGTGACTATGTAAAACAAAGAAATGTATTAAAAACAAATCTTAAAAAAAGAGGATACAAAGAAAGAATTATAGAGACGGAGTTAAGAAAAGTGGATAAACTAAAAAGAGATGATCTACTAGATTATAAAAATAGAGATAAAAGGTCAAAAGAGTCCCATTAATAATGACTTACTCTAAACTTTTGCCCAATATTTCTAAGATAGTTTGGAAACACTTATGATTCTACATAATTCAGAAAAATTAAAAAGTATTTCTTAAGGCCCCAGTTGTAGCATTCAAAAGGGAAGCTAATTTAGGTGATATTTTAGTTCACAGTAAACATAAAAGAATAATTGACAAAATAGGTTCTACTAACATGTGCACCAGTAGATGTAAAGTGTGTAAATACATAGATAAAAGTAAAATATAATTAAACATAAGAACACCACATATCCACTAAAACTAATACCTACTGTAAAAATAGCAATGTTGTTTATGGAATAGCCTGTGAAAAATGTGATGAAATCAAATATGTTGGAGAGACTGGAACTACTTTATATAAACGAATTCAGAACCACCTTTCATTAATTAGAAATAAAAAAATGAATGAACCAATAGTACAGCACTTCACCAGTCAAGGACATGACATAAATGATGTAAAGTTTGTAGTATTAGAACAGCTAAAATTAGACAATGCGACATATAGAAGAATAAAAGAAAGTAAATGGATAAATAGACTGAATACTGATTATGCCAGCGGACTCAACAGAAAAGAATGAACTAATTAACTTCAATAGATATATAACATTTAAATAAATAAACAAAGTTTGTTCAAAAGTTGTGCATGCTGATGCTGGGGAGGCCAAATCTAGACTGATCCTCAGAGCCAGCATTGCATGATATAATAAAAATATAAATTTATATAAAGTAATGTTAATTAGAATTAATACAGATTCAAAGATAGAAGTAAAAATGATGTCACAATATATAGAACAGCATTACATCATGTAAGAATAAATCATAGATTTGAATGTAAACAATAACAAGTAGTTGTCATGCCGTCAAAAACCTATAAATACCTCCAATGTTTTGATTCAAACACAGGCTCCTTGAGAAAGATATGTGCAACATATCGAAACGTTGAACAGCTGGCTCTTTGAGCTAAATATATATATATATATATATATATATATATATATATATATATATATATATATATTATTAGCACTTTGTACCTTTTTATTATTTTACAGAAAATAAAAGGAAAATATCAAACAAAATCCTAACACGTGGCATACTAAACTGTACTTTACTATAACCCTAACCCTAACTCCCACATGGAGTATTAAACTGTACTTTACTATAACCCTAACCCTAACTCCCACATGGAGTATTAAACTGTACTTTACTATAACCCTAACCCTAACTCCCACATGGAGTATTAAACTGTACTTTACTATAACCCTAACCCTAACTCCCACATGGAGTACTAAACTGTACTTTACTATAACCCTAACTCCCACATGGAGTACTAAACTGTACTTTACTATAACCCTAACCCTAACTCCCACATGGAGTTCTAAACTGTATTTTACTATAACCCTAACCCTAACTCCCACATGGAGTACTAAACTGTACTTTACTATAACCCTTACCTTAACTCCCACATGGAGTACTAAACTGTACTTTACTATAACCCTTACCTTAACTCCCACATGGAGTATTAAACTGTACTTTACTATAACCCTAACTCCCACATGGAGTACTAAACTGTACTTTACTATAACCCTAACCCTAACTCCCACATGAAGTACTAAACTCTACTTTACTGTAACCCTAACCCTAACTCCCACATGGAGTACTAAACTGTACTTTTATTCAGGTTCTAACTATATCAGACGGCTAAGCCGATTACAAACACACTGTTACAGACAGATTTACCATTTAAATAACCCGTCTTCACACAGACTGCTCTTCACATGGCTTGTCCTTTGTCAGCCTGGCACAGAGCTGCACGGCTTAATCAGCCTCAGGTGCTTCTCATTGAAATGGAGCCAGGTGACTCCCCTCTGGCTCCTGGTAACCCAGTGGAATTCTGGGGAATGTAGTCCTGCAGCAGCCCCCTAGACTACGTATTTGCTCCTCCCCCTACTCTGCCACACATGCTCAGTCAAATTTGCCACAGTTTTTCCAAAAATGTACTCAACAAAGACTGAGTATAAGGCTGGGTCTTAAATAGAGCTGTAGGGCAGGTTAGCTTGTTCCAATTAATTGAGAACAGGCGTTAACATTCACATCACAATTATCATACTAATAGACTCACTTGTAAAGAAGACAACAAGCAATTTATCAATAGAAGTGTCTACTAGCGATCTGCCTATCTCAGGCTTCTCTTCCTTGTGGAAACTTAAGCTGTAATCCGCTCATCAGTCATGACACCTGTTGTTGTGATTGTGTGAATTACATACAGGTGTGTTGACTATTGAGCCAGGCTACACTGGGAATACCTCAGGTTTTTTAAAGCAATTCAGTGCAAAAGTTTTGTGCAAAAATGGGTGTTGTTTAGTGAAATTGAAATGGAATTGATAATTCCTTCACTAAAAAATGCCAATTCTAATTCCAATGCTTTGAGATTTTTCTCAATTCATTCATTACCAATTCCACACTTGATCACTCTTGAGGTGGTGAGCAAAGGAAAGAGGGAGAGGCAGGGAGATCAGGTTAGAGGAGTTGGATTTGCAGCAGCAGGGAGAAGCTGGAGGACGGGAACGAGAGGAGAGGATCACAGGGATATTAAACTTAGTAATTATTATTATTATTATTTATTTCTTAGCAGACGCCCTTATCCAGGGCGACTTACAGTCATGGTAGGGAGCAGTAGAGGAAAGGAAGTAGAAATGGCCACGGGAGAGGGTGGTGCCAAGAGTGAGGTGAAAACAGACAGGCACAGGAAGAGCAAGAGCATTAATTAATAAAAAGAAAAGGACATGTATGCAAACCTGGTCTGGAGTTGGAGCCTTCACGTTCAATGCTTGGATAGAAGATATTGCAGCCGGTCCACGTTGGCCTGTCCTCATGTGGACTACCACAGTTTAGACTACCGTCCCTTTGGTGATGAAGCCCTTGAGAACTACCACAGGTTAGACTTATCGGCCCTTTGGTGAGCTGGCGCTGTCATATCAAAATATCAATATTGGTGCCCATCCCTAGTTTAAACACTTCGCAGATCAGAGTATTGTCATTTTCTGGAGTAACTACAGTACAAAGCATGCTGATTACATGTCTGCATGGATGAATGTTAACAGTTATGTGACATTGATGAAACCACAGTGGGCTGGATTGTGTGAGGTTGATGACATCACAGTGGGCCTGGATTGTGTGAGGTTGATGACATCACAGTGGGCTGGATTGTGTGAGGTTGTTGACTTCACAGTGGGGCTGGATTGTGTGAGGTTGATGACACTACAGTGGGCTGGATTGTGTGAGGTTGATGACAGTACAGTGGGCTGGATTGTGTGAGGTTGATGATATTGGTGTGAAGGTATAAAATTGGCATGAGTCCCTGCTGCTTGCTGACTAATCGTTTTTAAACTGGCAAGCATTAGTGTTTAAATAAGATTTGGGGTCTATTATTACAAAACTTAATTGATGCTAAAAAGAATTTGGGCTGCTGGTTTGAGCACTACAGTAATGTGAATTAGTAATGCTTTCATACTGCTGCATGGTAGATTAATTCAATCAGATTCATATGGATCAGTCCAGAAAGAGGGCTATGATTTGTACAGATCATGGAGTTGAATGTGGTATTTTGATTGCATTGTACAGGATGTGAAGCAAAGATTATTCCTCTTAAAGTCAAATGAAACCTGCTGAATAGTGTTACGTTAACATATTGAATTACATATCACTTTGTATAGTTTTTTCTCCATATACTTAACGAAAGACTGACAAAAATAGAAAAATGTGACAAATCTAACATGAAATACTGTACGACTATTATGGCTTCTGGTAGACTTTTTTTTAGCAATATAATTTTGTAGTTGATTACATGTAGTTTTTTTGTTTTTAAATTATGTCTCAAACCTAAAATTCCAGATGATGCAAAACTTTTGGCCATAGCTGTGGACTCAACTAGTGTATCATTCTAGTTTGTTTATTATTATTATTATTATTATTATTATTATTATTATTATTATTATTATTATTATTATTTATTTCTTAGCAGACGCCCTTATCCAGGGCAACTTACAGTCGTAAACAAATACATTTCAAGAATCACAGTACAAGTAATAATACAATAAAGAGCAAAGACCACATGGTCTGGTGCTTTTTTTTAGTTAAAAAAAAAAAAAAAAAAGTATATATTGAGTGCTCTTCTATGGCCAACCAAAGCAAACCATGTTTCTCTGGCCAACTGTACTAAAGTCATACCAGACTGGAAAGCCAGGGTCATGCTGGAGTTTGTTCTCTACACTTTTTATATCATTGGTTCTTTTTTTCTTCATTTTTTTGGTGGCCTGGTAGTCCAGTGGTTAAAGAAAGGGGGTTTGTTACCAGAAGGTTCCTGGTTCAAATCGCAGATCAGCCACTGTGTATGACCCTGAGCAAGTCGCTTAACCTCCTTGTTATTATTAATAATAATAATAATAATAATAATAATAATAATAATAATAATAATAAATATAGCTGCAAGCAGCAATGACCAGGGTCCAAGCACCAGACCATGTGGCCTATGACAGTATTTCACATGTGGTATAGTACCCCATTGGCCTCTACTAGTCTTTGTACTATACTATATTCTACCATAGATTAATAGTACGATATATGCTGAAATTTGATTTGCTCGTGGCCTCCATGTTTTTTTTACTTTACTTTTAACACACTTCACAGACAATCTCCCTGAGGTTAAGTATGCAAAGTTTCACTTCAATTGGCAAAACAGTTTCAGAGAAGATGTTTCAATATTTTTGATACATCTAATATGTCAATAGTCACCATGGCCCTATCTGCACTCTGTAAGCAGTTATAAGCCAGTTTTGCATTTGACATTTAGGAGAAGTCAGAGGCCACTGGCAAGGTAATTTTTGAATAGAGCATATATAGGTTCCTATATGTGTTCCACAGTAACCATTACTCTATCTGCACTCTGTAAGAAGTTATCAGCTAGTTTTACATTTGACCTTAAGATCAAAGGTCACGATCAAGGCAATTTTTGACTAGAGCATATATGGATACCTATCTGTGTTCCATAGTAACCATGGCCCTATCTACACTCTGCAAGGACATAAGCTAGTTTTACATTTGACCTTAAGCAGAGGTCAAAGGTCACAATCAAGGTCATTTTTGAATAGAGCATAGATGGGCATTTCCACACTAAAGGGGTACACATGTATAACACAAAGTTTGAAAAATAAAGTTCATGATGTGATGTTCATCCCCCTCAGCATATACTCTAGAGCAGGGGTGCCCAATCCTGGTCCTGGAGGGCCGATGCCCTCCTGGTTTTTGTTCAAACTGTACACTAAATTGATTAATTGGACCAATTAAGCTTCTAATAAGGGCTTGATTGGTCCAATTAAGTAATTTAGGGCACAGTTGCAACAAAAGCCAGGAGGGACATCGGCCCTCCAGGACCAGGATTGGGCACCCCTGCTCTAAAGTCTCAGTGACATAGAATTATTAAAGGGAAGATAACTTTTCATGTTGCACAAATGTTGCAGGCACTTGAAGTTCATACACCATGCATGGTAACGCTGCGAATGAGGATGGACACAAGGCATGAAATGAGCCCAAAAAATTACAATTGTGTTAAAATGTTGTGCATGACTTATTTATTGACATTTTATTATGAAAAACAGTCAAATAAGGGAGTCAAGGTATTCCTTATGATGCTTTAATCAAAAGTTTTGTTGCTTGCACACAAAACTACATATGTGAAAACATTTTTCAAAATTTGCATGTACCCATGAAACACATGCTCAGTTTACTGTAATGAAGCACATACATGTAGTAGTCAAGGGCAGCTTCAGTTTTTGCCACATGTAATTGACTTATCTAAAAAGAAGAATGGTGGCAGCATTCATTGCTATGTGAAGGAGAGAGGAACGTTGGTAACTGGGACGGACACTGACCGTCAAATCTAATAGTGGTGGCTGTTAAAAAACATTTGACTACATTTTGCAAATTGAAAGCAGAAAAGTGATCAAAGAAAGTCAGTGGCTTCAAAGCAATTGTATTCTCTTTATTTTTAACTTTGTAATAGGAGCATTAGCAGATATTGTATGACTGCTTTTGAAAGGATGAAAAGAGCCTCTTTACAATTATTTCTGAGTGTTTCTAAGGACTTTCTTGAAGGAACAAAACATTAAAGAAACAAGTTAAAGGAACAGCATACTAATAATAATAATAATAATAATAATAATAATAATAATAATACAGTAAACTATAAAATTATCATAAACATTCACGTTCAAAATGTTGACGGAATGCTGTGTTCTGTCCCTGTGCGAGTATGGTAACATGGAAAGGCATACGCTTCCATCCACGCTGCTTTTTTGCAAGATATACTGAAACACGCTTCATCCATCTCGGTCAAATTTGATTTAAAAATCAAGACACATTCCTTCTTTATTAATCCAGAGAGATGGAAGATGTAATCCACAAAATAATTATACACTTCAGCAAGTAAGTGATAGTTTGTACCTACAATCACGTTTGCAACATGAAGGACCGACACCAACAGATCAATAACAATAATAACACTATGACGCAAAATGACGACTCTCTTCAGTCAGAGGTGAAAGGGCATGGGTAAAGTTCCGAATATAGTGACCTATGACCTTCATGCTGGCACAACTTCCAACTGGCCTGTACCATTGTGTGAAGTTTTGTGACAATGGTGTTGATTTTACAGACATTTCAAAATTTGGCATAATAATAATAATAATAATAATAATAATAATAATAATAATAATAATAATAATAATAATAATAATAATAATAATAATAATAATCTTAACAAGAACAGTAGGGATCCACAGCAACTTCCGAAAACCTAGTGCCTGTTTTAAAATGAAAAATACATGTTTCTTTAATAAAATGTGTTTGTTTTTTTTAAACTGCACATTTGAGACCTGTGTGGCCAATGGAAGACGCACAGGGTAGCTCATTTGGGAGTCTCAATGGGCATTAATAATATTTGAACACATTAAATCTACCTACATCTCTGGCCAAAAGTTGTGCATCACCTAGAATTTTAGGATTGAAACATAATTATATGACCACAATTTAGATATTTTATTTAACATCATGTAATCAAAGAAAATCCAAAATGATACGCAAACGCCAGAAGCCATAATAGTAGTACAGTATTTCATGTTAGTTTTCAAAATGTCACAATATTCAATTTTTGTCCGTCTTTCATTAAGTATATGGAAAACAACAAAGTGGTATGTAATTCAATATGTTAACGTACCATTGTTCAGAAGGTTTTATTTGACTTTATGAAGCAAAATTGAGTTAATTCTATTGGGTGATGCAAAACTTTTGGCCATAACTGAACATATGACATTGTTAGTATAAAAACATTCAGTGCATTCATAATAAAAGTAAGAAAATTTACAAACAAGAGGAGGTCATTTGGTCCATCAATGCTCATCTGCTTCCTAGTAGCTGATTGATCTCAAAACTTTGTCACATTGGGTCTTAAAGGATCCCAGTGATCAGCAACATGACTAGGTAACCCATTCCATCCCCTCACCACTCTCTGTGTGAAGAAGAGTCTCCTTCAGCAACATGACTAGGAAACCCATTCCATCCCCTCACCACTCTCTGTGTGAGGAAGTGTCTCCTTCCCTCTGTCCTGAGTCTATTTCCTCTTAATTTCCATGGTCCTGCACTTAATGTGTTGTTTAGCGTTAGCTTTGTACTTTTAAGAATGAAGCAAGCAAAGCCTCTTGTCTCCACACCCAGTTTCTTGATTGCTCTTCTTCATTATGTTATAGGTGGCACGTTGGGAGCATAAAACTAGGGGTCTGACCAACTTCTTTGGGTCAGCACACACTGCCTGTTACTCCCTGGGATTCCTCATCATCCTTCTCAACGTCTATCGCAGCCACAGGTGAGTGTGTCTACTGTATGCCCTGGTGCTGCCTCACATACCCACTGCAATGGGCTGGATCAAAGGAAGTGATACATGCAGGAGTGATACACTGACTTGCTCTTCAGTACTAGGGGTGTAGCAGTGCGTATCACAATATGCAGATGCATGCGATGGTTCAGATGGGCTACTTGTGTGACACATGATGAAATGATCATTTAATAACAATTTTGTTAAAAATGTAAACGAGTTAGAGAGATAAACCCAATCTCCACTGAGGAACCACTCAGTGATCTACAGTGAGCTGTGTTGTGCTTTTGTTCTTGTATCACGATACATACCTCTATTGTGATGTGATATATCATGTAAAAAAAAGTATCACGGTTCATTGATACACAATGAATCATTACACCCCTATTCAATACTTTATAAACAAGCATGTCAGTAACATACATTCTCCATTGCCCCATCGCCACGGCTGTATTTTCAGAATTAAAGCTATCAGAGTGATAAAAAAAGTTGACAACCATGATAGATATCAACAGTATTGTAGAATAATATGGAACAAGAATTAGAATTGAAATGTTTTATCCCAACTGGATAAGACATTCTCCAGAATAATGCAAAAATGTAAGTGTGACTGTAGCAGTGTGGCAGGGAAAGCCCTGCCGGTGCACGCGTGTGTGGTGGTGGGGGGGGAATAATGGGTTGGCAGGGTAGGGGGTTACATTTCTCCCTGTCAAAACATGTGGGAATGTGGCTGGAGCCACAGGTGTATAAAATAGGGTGATCATGGGTGTTAGTTAAAAATGGGTAGAGTTAATGTTGATGTTGGAGAGATGGTATGTGTTTTTTTGTGTTCTGTGCTGTCTCATCTGTTTTGTTTACGTTTCCGTGTAGACCTTTTATTTTGGCCCTTGTGCCGTTTTATTTGGTAAAGTGTTTATTTATTATTAAACTTCTGTGTCTGAGTCTCCCTTCTTGGGCGAAACAGCATTGCCAGTGACGCTGTCACATGTCGTGTCAGGGTGGGACAGCGCCCCTAGAGACTCAGACCAGAAGTACAAGTTTTGGAGAAAATAAATACATATATAAAAGAAAAAAAAGAGAAAGGAAAGAAAATGAAGAAGGGGAGGAGTGGCCGGTCCCGGAGGCAAAGGAGGAGGGCAGCAGGGACACCTACATTAGCACTTTGTCACGCATCCTCACAATGTTTTTAAAAATATATATACAAAACAATAATCGGCTTTCGTCGTCATATAAAACATATAACTCATAATATTAAATAAATGATAAACAAAGGGGCGGGACACTCCACCACAGGGCATAATAATAGGAGCATGCTATAGACCACCAAATTCAGAGGCCGAGCAAAATAATCTGTTATACAATGACATTAGAAATGCATGTAGAAAAGGAGAAGCCATACTACTGGGGGATTTCAACTTCCCCCACATAAAATGGGAGAACCCAGTGGGGAGCACGACGGACAAAATTGAAATGGTGGAAATGACAAATGACTGCTTCCTAACACAATTTGTCAAGGCACCGACTAGAGGGGAGGCATGAATTGATTTAGTCTTTTCAAATAACAAAGACAGAATAACTAAAACAGAGGTCAGAGAGCCATTGGCAAACTCAGACCACAACATGGTCTCATTTGAAGTGTTTTTTAAAACCCCAAAAGTAATGACTAAAGCTAAGGTTTACAATTTTAGAAAAGCAAACTATGAAGGTATGAAACAGAAGTAGATTGGAGTAAAATAGAGAAAACATCCACAGAAAAAGGATGGCTGTTTTTTTTAAAATGTAGTACTAGAGGCGCAAAACAATTACATCTCAAAATTAGACAAATCTAAATCTAAAACAAAATGGCCAAAATGGTTTAACCCTTTGCGGTCCTATGTCAGACCTGGTCTGACATCGCAATTTTCCCTTTCCGGTCCAATGTCGGACCCTGTCTGACATCATCAAAAAGACACAAAAAACAGGTCTCTAGTCGTTTTTTCCCCGGAAAAAGCCGAGAAAACCATTCAATGGCCGAGTGAGACCCATAGGAGCTGAGAGAAGCCGAAAAAAAGGGCGTATCTCATGAATAATGATAGACCCAACACCACATAGATAACATGGACATAAACAAACAAGATAGCTGCTTCCGCATCCAGCGCTCAAAGAATATCACAAACATTTGCAGAGCTTTTTTAGATGTTATAGTAATAAATTAACGACTTGGATTGCATTATTGAAGAGTTTCGTGATAAAACGGGTGATCACGAGATGATTTATCGGTATGTACTATTATTAAGAGTTATTTGAAAACTATAGCGAATGAGGGGTAGGGCGGTGCTGGAGATGCAGTACTGAGTGTCCTGTTGATATGCAGTGCCTTTTAAACCTGTTTTACTGTGAAAAAAAATACTTTTAAACAGCGCGTCTAAAATAAACTGCTGCGGTGAAAATAAATTGGACCTGACGCGCTGAATAAATGGACCACTAAGGGTTAATAGATCAATTAAAAAAAATATTCAGCGAAAAAAGGCACTTTACAGAGCGTTTAAAAGGGAACAAAAGCAAAATATGCAGAAAGAGTACTTGGAACTGCAAACACAAGTCAAAAAGGAAGTTAGAAAGGCCAAGAGACAGATAGAAATCAACATTGCTAAGGGGGCTAAAACCAATTCCAAATTGTTTTTTCAATATTATAACAGCAAGAGAAGAGAACATTCAAAGAGGAGGTTAAATGTCTAAGAGACACAAATGGCAAAATCATAGACGAAGGAAAAAAATAGCAAATATATTAAATGATTACTTTTCACAGGTTTTTACAAAGGAGGACACGGGCAACATGCCCCACATGTCGACCTATTCCTATCCAGTTTTAAATAACTTTAGCATAACAGAGGCAGAAGTGTTAAAGGGACTAGGAGCTCTTAAAATAAACAAATCCCCTGGGCCGGATGAGATCCTCAAAGAAATGAAAGAAATTATTTACAAACTGCTAACCAAGATCATGCAACAGTCTCTTGACACGGGTTGTACCGACAGACTGGAAAATTGCAAATGTAAAACCGATCCACAAAAAGGGAGACAAAACCGAACCAGGTAACTACAGATTTCCATTCCACGAGAGTAGATGTTAAAACTTCATGCTGATTTGAACTTGGCTTTCGCCAAGATAAGCACCAACTAAGGCGTAGCTTTACAGTAAACTAATGTGATCCATCTGTGTCTCTGTCCATTTGCGTTTCCTTCCATACGATGATGTAGATTTCCTTCTGTCTGGTGTTGATGGCTGAAGTGTAATGCTGGCTCCAGGGATCAGCTTATTTGCCTCCCTGGCACATTAGCACACACAATGGCTGCGATTCTGGCTCTGGGGATCAACCACAGTGCGGTCTCCCCAGCGCATCAGCATGACAACCGTCTGGATTGAGCGAAGTAGGGTACATCTCTGGGGTCTTCAAGTGGGCACCTTCCAAAATGGAAAATTACCTATATGGTAACAATATCCTGGGAGACAGCCAGCATGGTTTTAGGAAAGGGAGATCGTGTCTAACTAACCTACTTGACTTTTTTGAGGATGCAACATTGAAAATGGATAACTGCAAAGCATACGACATGGTTTATTTAGATTTCCAGAAAGCTTTTGACAAAGTCCCGCATAAAAGATTAATTCTCAAACTGAACGCAGTAGGGATTCAAGGAAATGCATGCACATGGATTAGGGAGTGGTTAACAGGTAGAAAACAGAAAGTACTGATTAGAGGAGAAACCTCAAAATGGAGTGAGGTAACCAGTGGTGTACCACAGGGATCAGTATTAGGTCCTCTGCTATTCCTAATCTACATTAATGATTTAGATTCTGGTATAGTAAGCAAACTTGTTAAATTTGCAGATGACACAAAAATAGGAGGAGTGGCAAACACTGTTGCAGCAGCAAAGGTCATTCAAAATGATCTAGACGGCATTCAGAATTGGGCAGACACATGGCAAATGAAATTTAATAGAGAAAAGTGTAAAGTATTGCATGCGGGCAATAAAAATGTGCATTATAAATATCACATGGGAGATAGTGAAATTGAAGAAGGGAACTATGAAAAAGACCTAGGAGTTTATGTTGATTCAGAAATGTCTTCATCTAGACAATGTGGGGAAGCTATAAAAAGGCTAACAAGATGCTTGGATATATTGTGAGAAGTGTTGAATTTAAATCAGGGGAAGTAATGTTAAAACTCTACAATGCATTAGTAAGACCTCACCTAGAATATTGTGTTCAGTTCTGGTCACCTTGTTACAAAAAGGATATTGCTGCTCTAGAAAGAGTGCAAAGAAGAGCAACCAGAATTATCCCGGGTTTAAAAGGCATGTCATATGCAGACAGGCTAAAAGAATTGAATCTATTCAGTCTTGAACAAAGAAGACTACGGGTGATCTGATTCAAACATTCAAAATTCTAAAAGGTATAGACAATGTCAACCCAGGGGACTTCTTTGACCTGAAAAGAAACAAGGACCAGGGGTCACAAATGGAGATTAGATAAAGGGGCATTCAGAACAGAAAATAGAAGGCACTTTTTTACACAAAGAATTGTGAGGGTCTGGAACCAACTCCCCAGTAATGTTGTTGAAGCTGACACCCTGGGATCCTTCAAGAAGCTGCTTGATGAGATTCTGGGATCAATAAGCTACTAACAACCAAACGAGCAAGATGGGCCGAATGGCCTCCTCTCGTTTGTAAACTTTCTTATGATCTTATGATCCTCTGTGTTTCGTCGACTAGCCCACGACACCTCAAGAGGGCTCGACGGTGATTCTGGCGTCCCAGCATCAACCCCTCTGTTCCCCACTCAACTCAGCCCATCTTACTTACCCGTACATCAGCGTTTCTTTCTTTCTATTGTGCTTGAGATCCCCAGCCAGAATCTTTCCGTCTCAACCACAGCCAGTTGCTGCTCCTCTCTGCTGCTTCAGATAAGTTCTTCACTGTGCGACGCAACTCTTGGCCACTGAATCCGACGTCTCTGAGAAACTGGGTTGTAGAGTGTGCCACAAATCCTCGACAACCCACCTCCACTGGGTAAACCCAAACTCTCCATCCTTGCTGTTCCGCTTCAGAGGCTAGTTGAGCATACCGCAGTTTCAATATCTGGTCGAAGGTCAGTGGTGGCAATCTCAGGTGGAAAAATAAGCCGTTGACCAATATCTGCCAGCATTTTCCAGTCTCTAGCAAATTCCAGTTGTCCTGGGCGAGGATTGGTTTTAACACCTTTTCTTGGTGGTTGCTCTCCTGGGCGGAGGAATGTTGTCTTTTGTGTGTAATGTTTTCATGGCGCCAAGTAAACCGTCCTTGGCTAAGAGCCACCTTACATCCTGTCAAAATGTGCCTTAATGTTGCAGGTGAACACAAAGGACATGAGGGATCCTCTCCTACCCAGAAGTTTAGGTTCTGTGGTGATGGGAGAACATCATATGTTGACCTGATGAGGAAACTGATCCTGCTCTGTTCCATTGACCATAGGTCTTGCCAGCTGATCTTGCGTTGTTCCACACTCTCCCATCTCATCCATTCTCCCTGCTTGGCCTGGGAAACGGCCTTTACGCACCTCATCCTCTCCTCCTGCTTTTGCACCTCGTTGACTACCAGCTTCCTCCGTTGAGCTGGGGCTGCCTTGTGCCAAGTAGGAGGAGCTGAACTGAGACCAAGACCCCCTTTTCCATGCTGAACTTGCTCTATGATATCACCAATTCGAACGCAGCCTTTGCATCCTCCACAGCTTTCTTTGCCGCCCACTTTCTTCCAGTTTTCAACACAGGTGCTGCCTCCCTTACGCATTTGTCGCGTGACTCTTCTAATGTCATTTCCAGTAGGACCTTGGTGCACTTAAACTCCTCGGTTAGAGCGGAGACTGGTAGCTGCAGTATTCCTTTACCATAAAGTCCCAGTCTGCTGAGGCAGCGTGGAACTCCCAACCATTTCCTGATGTATGAACTGATTAAAGTTTCAAGCTTCTCTACTCTTGTCAAAGACACCTCGTACACAGTCAGTGGCCACAGCAACCTCGGCAGTAGACCAAACTGAAAGCACAAGAGTTTTAGTTTGCCTGGTAAAGCGCTGCTGTCTATGCTCTTCAACCCTTCCACTGCTTGTTGTCTAATGTCTCCCACACAAACTGTGTCCTTTAGATCTCCGTCGTACCATCTCCCAAGACTTTTCACTGGCTTCTCAGACACTGTTGGTATTGCCTCACCATAAATGAAGAACGTTTTATCTACTACTTTACCTTTAATTATAAAGATGCTCCTTGATTTAATGGGCTTGAATTGCATTCGTGCCCATTCAATGTTATTGGTTAATTTCCCCAATAACCGATTAGTGCAGGCTAATTAACAACAAATACTGTTGTAGTCATGGTTGTCATGTCATCCATGTATGCTCGAATTGGTGGCAGGTGCATTCCAGAAGCCAAGCGCTCTCCTCCCACTACTCATTTTGATGCCCTAATGATTACTTTCATTGCCATGGTAAAAGCCAGTGGAGAAATGGTGCATCCTGCCATTATTCCAACTTCCACAGGATTCGTTGAACTCCTGAAGCACTCTTGTACACTCTGTACGGAACTCCATTAGACCCTGGAGATGATGAAGCCTTGCTTTTCGCTCTACTTCTTTCCACTTAGGTGCACAGTCCTCCATTTGGTATTCTGGTGGATTGATAGGTGGGATGTCTGAAGGAATTGACATAGGCTCCTGCCTTTTTGAATCTGTATGTGTTTCCTCCAAATATCTCTCCCGCTCAAACTTAGATGCTTTTAGTGTGCCATTCTTCTCACTGCTGAATAACTTCTTTACAAATTTGAATGGGTCTTTATAAAAGTTAGTTCTCGCACGCTCCTTCTTTTTGTAGCGTTTCCATAGGCGCTCAGCTCTGCGCAATGTTGCAAGCTTATCTTTTATGACCCTTTGTAAGAGATTGAGTCCCTCCTTCTGACTTTGTTCTGCTCTTCTCCATTGCTTGCTCAGCTGTCTACTTTCTCTAACTAAGCGTTCAATCTCCTGCTGCCGTCTAGACTTTCCAGGAATAGTTTGTACTTTTTCCTTCCTTTTTTCAACTCCAAACCTCTCACTTCCATATGCGTAGATGATGTCCCCAAATTTATCCAGCTTCTTTTCAACTGCTCCACTTAACCTTTCCAACGCAAAGCAGAGCTCTGTGTTTAGTGTGTCCCACGCAGTTTTCTCACAAGCTCTTGGCCATTTAACTCCAGGCTTGTGCCCGTTGAGGTTCTTTTCTCTCTTATGCTGGTTTGTCTGACCGGGTTCACAAGGATCATTAGGTTCATCACTAACTGTATCCATGCAAATTTCCCTTGTTGTCAGCTGCACTATTCACAGCAGTCACCTGACGTATCCAGATCTTCATGATTAATAAGCCTGGCTTCTATTAAATGTAAACTTATGGAAACTATAATAAGATCCAAAATGGAAAATGACCTATATGGTAACAATATCCTGGGAGACAGTCAGCATGGTTTTAGGAAAGGAAGATGGTGTCTAACTAACCTGCTTGATTTTTTTGAAGATGCAACATCGACAATGGATAATTGCAAAGCATACAACATGGTTTATTTAGATTTCCAGAAAGCTTTTGACAAAGTCCCGGATAAACGATTAATTGTCAAACTGAACGCAGTAGGGATTCAAGGAAATGCATGCACATGGATTAGGGAGTGGTTAACATGTAGAAAACAGAAAGTACTGATTAGAGGAGAAACCTCAAAATGGAGCGAGGTAACCAGTGGTGTACCACAGGGATCAATATTAGGTCCTCAGCTATTCCTAATCTATATTAATCATTTAGATTCTGGTATAGTAAGCAAACTTGTTAAATTTGCAGATGACACAAAAATAGGAGGAGTGGCAAACACTGTTGCAGCAGCAAGGCTGTGTGGTCCAGTGGTTAAAGAAATGGGCTTGTAACTAGGAGGTCCCCGGTTCAAATCCCACCTCAGCCTCTGACTCATTGTGTGATCCTGAGCAAGTCACTTAACCCCCTTGTGCTCCGTCTTTCGGGTGAGACGTAATTGTAAGTGACTCTGCAGCTGATGCATACTTCACACACCCTAGTCTCTGTAAGTTTCCTTGGATAAAGGTGTCTGTTAAATAAACAAAATAATAATAATAAAGGTATTCAAAATGATCTAGACAGCATTCAGAACTGGGCAGACACATGGCAAATGACATTTAATAGAGAAAAGTGTTGCAAAGTGTGCATTATAAATATCATATGAGAGATACTGAAATTGAAGAAGGAATCTATGAAAAAGAGAAGTGTTGAATTTAAATCAAGAGACCTCCACTACATCCACTGTGTGTGGCAGTGTGGCAGGGCGAAAGCCTTGCCAAGACACGGGTGTGTGTGTGTGTGGGGAATATTGGATGGCAGGGAGGGAGTTAAAATCCTCCCTGCAAAAACACGAGGGAACGTGGCTGGAGCCAGGAATTGAATAAGAGATTAAATGATTAGTTAAGGCTCCAGCCACAGGTGTATAAATATGTGATCACTGGTGTTAGAATGATTAGTGTTGGAGTTAATGTCAGTGAACGTGTTTCGTGTTGCTGTGTCCGTGTCCTGTGTGTTTACATCTGTGAGTTTTTTGTACAGACCTTTTGTTTTGGCCCTTGTGCCTTTAATTGTTCTGTTTAGTGTTTTGTTATTGGATTATTTATAATTAAACTTGCACCTGAGAGCTTAACCTGCAACTTTTGTGTCTGAGTCTCCCTTCCTGGTCTAAACACCACTGCAAGAGACGCTGTCCTGTCACAGGATTGTAGAGGGGATCACACCATTAGTTTCAATGGGGATCTGTCCGGGAGTTTTGTTCTTGATCAGGTCTGGCCAGTAGAGGATGTCACTGTGAGAAATATCACTGGGCCTCTTCCTCTTTCCCCTGTGTTGTTTAATTTCAGCCTGATAAACCTAATACTATTGAAGATAGAGATGTGGTATGTCTGTTATGTATAAGAATAATGTTCAACCCTTTGCGGTCCTATAGTGAGTCCGATAGAAGCCAAAAAAAAAAAAAGGAGGCAGATCTGAGTAAATACGCATAGTCCCTTCACCACAGACATAACACGGACATAAACAAACAAGATAGCTGCTTCCGCATCCAGCGCTCAAAGAATATCACGGACATTTGCCAAGGTTTTTATTGGTCCTGTTGATATGCAGTGCCTTTTAAACCTGTTTTACTATGAATAAAATTACTTTTAAACAGCATGTGTAAAATAAACAGCACATGTGAAAAGAAATTGGACCTGACGTGTCTGACAGGCGCTGAATAAATGCACCGTATAACAACTCAAAATGCATTTTATAGATGTCATGAATAAGGCCTGCTATCAAATCATATTCAATAAATCTTATTCAATCATTTTTGCTCATGGTGTAGGCTTCTTTTAAAGTGGTTATGTAACCCAATATAAAATGATACCGTATTTCATGCTGTTACTTTATTAACAAAAGGTTAAAAATTATTAAGACAGTTGTCTTATTACTTACAAGTCTATTCAATCAAAATGCTATACCGAGCATCAAAAGAAACACATTTATTTTCGAAAAAAATAAGGTATATAAATGATAGACAGTGACGAAATGTTTTTGGTTTCTTTTTAATCACTCGATCATTGAAACAATATGCCACGTCTGTCAAGAGAGCAGCGCCTTTGTGCAATCGGCATGTTGGAGGCTGGACTAGGGCAGCGTACTGTGGCTTGCTGTCTTGGGTGCTCAGAGCCAGAAATTTCAAACCTGGCAAGACGGTATAACCAAACACACACTGTCAATGACAGGCCACGAACTGGGAGACCAAGATTCACAACACCTGCCCAAGATTGACAGATCATTTTCCAGCATCTTCATGATGTCAATTGTTAATCAGCACAGTAAAAAGTCACTGCACCTGCTCTAAAACGGAGTTTGTCATTTTTCGATCTAGTGAATTTTATCAAAATATAAGTGATACATTTCATCTGATGCTCTAATATAAGTGATAAGTTTCTTTTGATGCTCAGTATACATTATTGATTAAAAGTTGGCAGACTGATATTTTAATAGGTAACATTTACCTTTAAGACAATGTGCTCTTCTGTATTGAATCTGAATGAAGATGTCTGCAATGTCAGTGTGTGTGTGTGTAATGTTAGGATAAACTCCTTTATAGAGTGAAGACAGCAGAGAGGGTTGAGATTATTGTTGGTTTTCAGTATTGTATTGTTAGATCAGCTAACTGCAGAGGATTGCCTGGACTCTACACTGCAGTACAGCACTCTGTTTACCAAGACGGCCAGGACTCTTGTACAGTACTTTTTTCTTTAGCACATTTCTTTAGTGTTGCTAAAGTGGTACCAAAAACAAACTGAGCTACACTTTTTTACATTATTTTATACTTGAAAAGTGCACATTTCAATATCTTGCAACCCAATTGAATAGATTTGTTTGCTGACTTGTTTATTTGATTGTTTGCATCAGTTTGCAAATGAGCGAACACCAGCAATGTATGTTTTAGTATAATCAAATCCCTCTCTTGGTACAATAAAGACCAGGGGGAGACCTTTACAATTTCATCTAACAAAATAAACCCATAACTTCTACAGGTCATGCACTTCTGTTCATTATGTGAGTCTCCCAGTTTTGAAAGAAACTCATGTTATAGTAAACTTGTATTTGTATTTTAAAACATGATATATAATACTACACTTGGTTAAAGAAATCTCTGTTTGCAAGCCATGCTTTCAGATAGTGTTGCACTTCCTGCTGAGGAGACCCAGGAAGTGCAAAGAGATAACCCAGGAATAAGGCATAGAAACTGAGAGATTCCTTTAAACTAAGGTAGTACCAGATACAGTATCGTGTTTTAAAATCAAAGTGCTATAACATGTGTTTCTTTCCTAACTGCACATTTGAGACCTGTTTAAGTCAATCTTACTAAAACAGGTAGAGTTTCTGAAAGGATTTGGTAACTACAGTTACTTCAACACTTAACCATCAGACATGTATTGCTTAAAGCATGTGAACTGCAGGAAGGATGCAGTGCTGTGGATGCTACAGCAGATGCTTGTATATAATGCTTCATTGCTGAAATAGCAGTGCTGTTCATTATTTACAATGGGCTGCTGGTTTTCTTGCTAAATTGTTTTCAGTTCAACTGTAGGGAAGTTGACAGGGGAGTGTAGTGTACAGATTGTAATTATTTTAATATGTTTATATGCTGAAACTACACTTTCATTCTCGTGTTGCCTTCACGATGCTGTTGCTGACATACAAGGCTTTGCATGGTCAGGGTCCTAGTTACATTATGGACCTTCTCAGCCCTTACATCCCTGGAAGACAGCTTAGATCATCAAACTCTGGACTTCTAAAGTGTTTGATTCCAAGGTGTGTTCCTCTTGGTGGGCGTGGCTTTATCTGTGCTGCCCTTCTCTCTGGAACTCTCTACTCAGCTGCATTCAGGACTCCACATCAGCGTTGAATTTGAAATCCACTCTTAAAACACATTTGTTCTCTCAGCTTTTTTACAGTGATCCTGTGGGCTTGTTTTTAAAACTTCTAATGGTTTTTCAAAAGATGAATTTTTACATTTAGGCAAAATTGTTTTTTTCAATCCAATATGGCGACCAAACCACATGACCTACAACATAAGTTCAATTAACGTCTACCAACTTCCCATAAGCATCTACCATCCTACCGAATTTCATCAGTTTTCAAGCAACTTTTGGCGGAAAGAATAATAATAATAATAATAATAATAATAATAATAATAATAATAATAACTAAAGTTGCCAGCAACTTTATGGCTTCCAGTACCTGTAAGAAGCTGCTTGATGAGATTCTGGGATCAATAAGCTACTAACAACCAAACGAGCAAGATGGGCTGAATGGCCTCCTCTCGTTTGTAAACTTTCTTATGTATAGATATAGATATCCTTCCAAGGTACCTATTAGCGTGTTAACTATTGACAAAATTCAGATTCTACGTAGCCATAAAGTTATTACTTGAACGGGACCGGTTTTAATGGCCGACCAGGTAATACCTGTTGAGTAATAATCTGGATAACCTGTGTTCTGGAAAGCATTATTTACAGAGGAAATCTTTCACTTCCTCAATGGTAATAATGTAAATAGGGATTATTTTTAGTGCTTAACAAATGGCTTGTGCAAACCCAGAAGCACTGTAATGTGAAAGCATAACCCGCTAAGCATTGGCGTCCTTTGAGCTGAATTTGCATGTAATTGTCAGTGTCCTCTGTGATGTGCTGCTTGACCTTGGCATCTCTGCTGGTCCCAGATGCACCACTGCCTGCCAGGCCCAAACCATAGCATTGTGTTTAAAGGAATTGTAGCTAACAAAATAGGTCTATAAATACTTTTTAGCAAATATGTACTATCATTTTAAAACATGATATCTGCTAATACTCTGGGTTAAAGAAATCTGTTTGGAAAAAAATATTTTAGACTGCCTTTCACATCTGGAGACTGAATTTATCCTCGCCCCATCACTTCCTTCTTTCATGTCAGTAGCTCGTCAGCTGCTCCCCTATCAGCTGATATCCTTTCAGCCAGTAACGTGCTTTGACCCAGATAAACATAAGCTGTAACAGACTTCCAGGATGGCAAGGCAAGGCAAGCAAACTGAATGTTCTTTATCCTAGTGTAGTATTATAAAAATAAAAATACATGCGTTCTATAAACGTGTTTCTTTCAAAACTGCACATTTGAGACTTACGTAGCTAAAGGAAGTACAAAATAAGATTCATGTCTCATATTTTGTTTAATTAACTCTTTCAACTCAAAGCTGGCTAAAAAAACTTGAATGTATCACGTATGGATCAACTGAATCCTGGTTATGATTAGTGGGCCGAATTCATTCAAATTTAACTCCAGTGCTCCGTTTTCTACATTTGTTAAATAGTTTGTTTTTTCCTTTCATGCTAAGTGAGTTAGACCTGCAGGAACTCATTTTTAAAGCTTTTCCTCCATTCTTTAATTAACTCTTTTTTTTTAAAAGAAGAAAAAAATCATGTTAATGTTACAAAATAAAATGAAAAACAAAACGCATTAAAAGTTCTTAAGATAACTTGAAATGTATAGCTTAGTTGTTTGGTTCAAGTTTTGTAAAATGAACAGGTGTTCTACCTCTTTCAAAAGTTAATTACAGAATGGAGTAAATGCTCGGCCGAACACGTCTTACTTGTTTTCATCTATGAACCCCTATTCCAGAGCACAGCTATGTTAGTAATGACTGCATTTTAGTGACTGTATTGTTTTGTAGCCTTGTACACTAATAGAGGATAGTTCATGAACATTTATGGAGTACTGTAGTTATTCCTAAAAATAAGGACAGACATTTTCCTGCATATTAGTAAGAGAAGACCATTAATCCAGCATCAGTGCTTGTCCGGTTCCTAGTAGCTGATTGATCACAAAACTTTTCAAGTTGGGTCTTAAAGGATCCCAGTGATTCAGCATCAACAACATGACTAGGTAACCCATTCGATACCCTCACCACCCTGTGTGAAGAAGTGCCTCCTACCCTCTGTCCGAAGTCTATGTCCACGTTCCAACTGTGGTCTCTGGTCCTGGTTTCTGTGCTGCGCTTAAAATCTTGGTTAAGTTTTGTCATCTCCTTTTAAGATTTTAAAGACTTCAGTCAAGTTTGTTAGCCGTACTAGTGGAATCTGTGCTAGCTGTTTTTATACTTTGCATGGATCTGTTGTCATTGGTAAAGCAGTTTTTGTTGCTTTTTATTATGAAGATCCTCTATGTAGGTCAGCATTTCTGTTTGTGACGCATGTTCTTGTGGTGACATCAGAAAAACTAGGTCAGGTTCATTCACATTTCAGTCTATTTGAAAAAAAAAAGTCTTTTGATCATCATGCTTTGGCACACAAGATAAAAGTGTTGCATTGCTTTTATTATTATTCATGATAAATACAACAACACAACCTTGCTGTTTGTTTGGCTGTGCTCTCCTTCTTAACCAGATTCCATTTTATTTATAATGAGCCTGTGGTTCAGTATATTTGTTACCTGTGGTTCCTTTAAAATAAAACCCAATATGATGCCACAATCCCTCAGTGCCCTTTGACGCACGGACAGAGTTTCTGAGGTCGGTTTGTTAAACAGCACTGAAACACTCTTTTGATTTGACCCGTGGGCAGCCAAAGCCTGCAGCACCAGGCAGTGGAAATGAGGCCTAATTTCTGTGTAAATGTATGAATTTCCTAACCAGAAGGTATATACTGTTGTGCACCGAGAATTATCCCACATATGAGCTATTTACCTCCTGAGATGCGTAGGAGCCCATGTACATGCTGTTGATACTGTATATGTCATTGTCATTCATTCTCTTTTCATACTGATTGCTTGGATTATGAAAGTACGTATGTGCTCTTTATATTTCTTGTAGTAGTACACCACAATCAACTATACATTTTCCAAAAGGTCATTTAGAAAAATGTTATGAAATGAAATACTGCAAAGCAAATGTGAACAAATGTTTGACTATAACCCCTAACTCGCCAGTCGCGATGTGTAGGTGTTAAATACTGTAGTTCAGTATTTGTGCAGTATTTTCAGCGTAGAAGTAACTTTACAGCAGACACAACCAAACACATAGGAGACTTGTGTGTCCCCCACAGCATCACATTTAATCTCATGGAACACAGAACCCTTCTGCAAAAATGGTGGGTGGATGCAGCTGTTTTCAAAACTAATTACAACCAAACAGACTTATTTTTCATGCAGCTGCTCATTTTTTTTACTTTTAATAA
Source organism: Acipenser oxyrinchus oxyrinchus (assembly GCA_030684275.1). NCBI lineage: Eukaryota > Metazoa > Chordata > Actinopteri > Acipenseriformes > Acipenseridae > Acipenser > Acipenser oxyrinchus. The sequence goes on from CM060259.1 coordinate 25,758,001, forward strand.
TTAATCATTATGTTGTCATGTACATTTCCTCATGCCACCTTTGGATAAATGTGTATTGCGTAAATTAATAATGAAAATTAAACTGCAACGCTGCCCTTTAGTTAATTTGAGAGCTGTTAATGTTAGGCCATGTATTCCAGTCTGCACTGTCCAGCTTGTGTGACTGGTGTTGTTGGACTGTATAATGCAAAGACGACACACAGCCACGGATGCCCTTTTAATTTTCAGCCTGTAGACATTTAGTTTGCTGTTCATTATCTTGTGTATTTTGTGTGTCCATTGCAGTGGCTTGTGAACACAGTCTTAATATCACTCACTCTTTTATGAGGAAATAAAACATCGTATTGTTTAAGCTGGCGACAGGAAATCTTTGTGTCATCTTATATAGTATAGAATTGTTATTTGATACTCTCTTCTGAAATAGTCCTGCATGCATACAGCTACTGTATGTCAACTCTATAGAATTAACACATTTTGCGTCATAAAATCAAATTAATCCTGCTGAATAATATTTTTTTAACATGTTGAGTTGCATACTGCTTTGTAGTTTTCCATATACTTAACGAAAAACTGAAAAAATTTTAGAAATTTGACATTTTGAAATCTAACATGAAATATTGTACTACTATTATTTCTTCTGGTAAACTTTTGCAACATCATTTTGTATCACATGATGTTAAATAAAAGATCTAAATTATGTTCACATATTTTTTTTTTTAATTGTCTCCGGACAAGTCTTATGTAGAGCTTGAAAGAGTAAGGACAATGACTTCCGATTTGTTAAAAGAACAGTCTTTCTTCGAGGTAGCGTTTAATCCGTCCTGTAGATAGTTAGACCTGGGGACTAACAGAATGGGTGTTGTGCTGTGTGACAGGGAGACCCTGTCGCTGGTTCTTGGGTGTATGTGTGCCTTTTTGGAAGCAGCTGGGGCGCGCAACAGGAGACGTGTGGCTAAGGAAATAATTGATCAGGTAGGCTCGCTCAGCGCTGAGCTGATCAGGAGGTCCGGATTGGCTGGAGGGTGTGCGGAGCTCAAAAAGCATCTGTGCTACAGCTCGAGGCTACTGCATGCCCATAGCCATACAAACGGGCGCTGAGAGAAAGATTGCTGTGTTTTGTGTCATGTTGTGTTGCAAACTCGTATCAACCCAGGAGCTGAAACTATGGAGGCAGCGCTAACCCCGGTAGCATCTACCCCTGCACACGACCACAACCCTGGAGAGCATCTGCTCCACAGGATTAACTTCCACGGAGCCCTTCAGCTGCAAGACAGTGCTCGTGAAGGCATTGCCGAGGCAGTGTGAAGTGGTAGGACTGCAGGAGCCCAGAAGTAGGTCAGTTTAGGGGATTTTGATCCCAAACAATATAGAGAGGGTTTGCGAAGATAATAGGTTCCTGGCGCAAGACGTTCCTTTTAGTGGAACTAGCCTTGTGTGGCAAACTTTTATATTTAGCTTTGTTTTGTTTTGTTTTCTTTATTTATTGTGACACTAGGGTTACCGTTGCTGGTACCCTAGTGTCAGCACTTGCGTTGATTAAATCTGTGCACCTGTGTGGCGTGTCAACACCCAATGCTCTGTGTCTGCCTCAGTATTGTCTAGTGATGACCCACACACTTAACAAACCCCCCTGTTACATGCTGACATAGTTTTTCTTTTTGACACAATAAAAAACATCACAACACATTTACATAACTGTCCAACATTCTTGCCATGCCTTATTGCTTATTGTTGACAGATGTAGTAAATGTCTATAAAAAAGTGTTCTACAATATAACACTAATTTCAAATGAAGAATTTAATTTCTTGCATTTATAACTGAGGATACAACCCCCAAAGTTAACAAAAAAGGAATCGTATGAAAAGCTGGTTTAGTAATTAGGCCCCACAAAGAACCAGAGCAATGTGTTGTTTGTGCCTCGCCATGCTTCACCTTAATGTGTGATTTTCGACAGGGCTACCTGCTGTTTATAGAACTAGTGGCTCTGACTGCATTCGCTGTCACTTACAGGGAAGAGGAGCGGAGGTTTGTGAATGACTGACTTTGCCGTGCCCTAAATTCTGAGTGTGACTCATTGTTGTTTCGAAAAAGAAAAGTTCAAACTAAAAGAGGAGATTATTTCTGCTGAAAATAAAATCCATCTTGGCCCTTGTACATGGACTAAATAAAAACCTACAGTATATAAGTAACATTAGAAATAGACTTGAGGTGCAATGTATCGAGACAAGCCAAGCTTGAGTCGAGTCGAGTCACTAAACTGTTCAAGTCGAGTCGAGTCTTTGACAAGCCAAGCTTGAGTCAAGTCGAGTCACTAAACTGCTCGAGTTGAGTCACTAAACTGGTCGAGTCGAGTCTTTGACAAACCAAGCTCGAGTCGAGTCGAGTCACTAATCTCTACGGTTTCTGCTTTGTTTTTGTCTTTCCATTTTAGTGAATTTGATTCATTGATCTATTTATAAGCACATTTTGCCACTGTATAAAGACCCCTTTCTCTGTGCTCAATTGGGTTGGATGTTTAGTAATGAATTATACCACAAAACAAAGAACATATCTAAATATTCACTTCTCAACACTGACACTCCCTTAATTTCATGTTGAGATATTACTTCAAGGTTTTTAACACATAGGAGACAAATAGAAAAATAAAGAAACTGAGGCAAAATTTTATATAATTCAGTTTTACATAATTCACAAGTAACATCTGTACTACATATCTCTCCTCTTAGTGTAAGCTGTCAACTAGACATTTTTAAGTAACAGATACTGTTTCACAAAAGCACAACACATATTTAAAGGTGTATGTTGGAGTCCTAATGGCATAGCAAAACATAATATTGTACTGACAAAAGTACAAAAACAAATTAATCTTTTAAACTTTCTCCCCGGTCACATCTTATACTTAAATATACATATACATAAAGAGATTTGTGTATATGTATATTTAAGTATATACGTATATATGTGTTTGGGAAATTACTTTAAAAAGTAATATGTTACTGTTACAAGTTACTTGAACAAAATTCTAACTAGTTACAGTAAATTATTTAAATAGTTACTTCTCAGACACACTACATTTTAGAGATCTGTTTTTCGGTTGGGTCCGGCTGTTTGAAGATCCAGCTATCCAACCCCTCGTTCCCTCCTCTGACACCATTTTTCTAGCGAGATGATATGAAAAGCACGTTCATGTAAGGTTTGACTTGCACTGTTGAAGCGCTTTCTGATTTCAGCATTAGCCATACAGTAGGTCTAGTCCTTTTTTTGAATGTAACAGAAAGTTACTACGCTATTTTTAATCTGAAATGTAATGTGTTAACACATTCAGTTTCCTTCCTGAAAAAGGAATCAATACAGTTACAAGTTACTGACAAATGTAATCAGATTACAGTTGTGCAACGTAATGTAACAAGCAACAACAAATCTTGCAATATCCTGCAAGAGCAATTCATACATAATGCCTTACTGAAGGCCAAGACATGAAGGCAGCATTTGCAATATATGACATGTGAAAACAGGACTTGGGCCACATTGTGTGAAGGTTTTGTCATATAGACTTTCATCAATAACTCATGAAGTGAATTTTTCATCTAATGAGGCCCAATCATCATAAAGTATGGAATCAGTGTTGCTAGTCATGGTTACTCTTGGTATAATGCAGCACAATGACTGCCAATGATTCCTCGTGATGCCCAGCCATATTCTAGAACTTTACCAATTGCATTCGTTGAATACTGTATGTGTTGGCTGTGGTTTTTTTGGCTATCATTGTGGCCAAGTTGTAAACAATGGCAGACTGTTTGTTTTAAAGGGATTACAGCTAACAAAATAATAACATTTCTCCATCACTATATAGCCTAGGTCTCAAATTTGCAGTTTTAAAAGAAACACGTTTTAGCAAACATGTTTTTTTCACGTGGTACAACACTAGGTTAAAGAAATCTCTGTTTGCAAATTTTGCCTTCAGATTGTCTTGCACATCCTTGGACCCCACCTCTTCAGAGCTCTCCTTCCTGTAACAAACCAACCAGCTACTTCCCCTATTGACTGACATGCTTTGCAGCCAGTAAGATGAAGTATTATTATTATTAGGCTTCCAAGCCAAAGGCTGGGAAGCCTATTATTATTATTATTATTATTATTATTATTATTATTATTATTATTATTATTATTATTATTATTATTATTATTATTATTATTATTAGGCTTCCAAGCCAAAGGCTGGGAAGCCTATTGTTTTTTGTTAGGATTATTTTATTATTTTTTTTCTGACAAAATATGCTCAAAAACTCACGGAATTTGGAACACTGGTAGATGCCTATGGATGATAGTCGGTGATATTCAGCAAATTTGCGCAAGCCACATGGTTTGGCAGCCATATTGGATTTTGCGGAATTTGTTAAAACGCCTATGTATCGGAAACCGCTTACTGCAGAGTTCTGAAAATTGCAATACATGTTGAGGGATAGTCCATGATTAACTGCTGTTAATATGAAGCTGATTGGTTATGTGGTTTGGCAACGACATTGAATAATGACATAACATTACCATAAAAATATAAAATCATCAAAATTCAAACATCTTCTCTGAAACCGCTTATCCGATTAAAACTAAAATTGGAATAAAACATCTCAGTATGATCATCTGTTACGCTTGTTCAAGGGAAGTTGCTACTGTGAAAATCATGGCGTCCACACTGCATGACATCATCAACATACGCAACTGGCTATAAAACTGCGTATAACTTCTTATCGGTTGCACCAAAAAGCACAAAATTTGACACGGATGTAGAGGACTATGGGATGTAGTGTCGTGGTCAATATGGCAGCCTTTGGTCACATGGTGTGGCAGCCATCTTGGATTTAATGAAAAGTTTGGACAATATTCAAAAGTTTTCTTCTCATGAACGGTAAATAGTACAGCTGTGAAAATTTTTGTACATAGTGCGCTCATGTCCACAACTGATTCTACTTCAGGAAAAATGGATCGGTCACATGATGTGGCAGTTATGTTGGATTTTGTGTAAAACGCTTAAACAACAACTCCTTATGAACCCTTTGGCCGATTGACGTGAATCTTGGGTATACGTTACAGTTGTGATGATAACGTTTCATCTATAATAACCAATGCCCTTAAATTTCACGATAACTGCTTGAAAGCCGTAAAGTTGCTCGCAACTCTAGTTATTATTATTATTATTATTATTATTATTTTTCTTCCCAAACAACATCGCAGAGTTATGAAAACACATACGTAACTAGATGCCTATGGCTGGACAATCAAACTGGTGTTCCAAATGAAAAAGACACATGGTTCGACCGCCATCTTGGATCTCGTGGAAATTTTGGGAATTTTTCAAAACTCTTGCCGTTAAAGGTGCAATACACTACAGTCATGAAACTTTATATGACCATAGAGACTCACGTGAAGTACTAGTGATATGAAAATGACACATTCCAGAGCCCTAATCACTACTCCTGGAAGGCAAAGCAAGAAAACTGTTAACTTTCTTTAACCCAGTACCACCCAATCCTATTGTCAGTCGTTGTCTAATTAATTGAACCCTTGTCTGTGCCACCTGTTTGACAGAAGTTTTTTCTTTGTCTGACAGCTTTACTGAAGCAATGAGGAAACAGCCTAAACTGGAGCTCCTGGAAAGTGCAGAGGCATTTTATAGCGGCTTAGCACTCCTGGGTATTGGGTCTTTATTTGTATTCAGCAGCTATTATGCCCTTGGATTCACTGGAACATTTTTAGGTAAGAATGTAACTTTTTTCTGAAGCACAAATAGATGATCTAAGCCCGTTAAAGTACAGAACTGCATGCAGTGTTTGCAAGAAACACATTTCTTTAGAATTTACTGTATCCCATGATGTCCATATCGCAGCAATGTGTTTTTCAACATAATCCTGATTGTATTGATATTTTAATTCACACATCATAGGTAAATCAACTAGGGAATTCATCTAATTCAATGTTTTACTCCAGGAGAAAGACAATGTTTCTTTTAAGCATCACAGTGTATCCAGTCCATGCTCCCTCTTGCAGCAATGCTGGTGATTGAAATGAGTGGTAACAGAAATTGCGGGAAAGGAAAACCAGCATACACTGCGGTCCTTAGAAGAGAAATTCTCTTTCTCTGAGCAAATGCTCCGAGTAAATGTTGAGAAATATGTTCCCATCATCTATGATTTGAAAGAGCAATATTTTAAAAAATACAACATGGGACCCAGAGAAGGTTATGTGTTTCCTGTAAGATTTTTTTTTTTTTTCTGAAGGACAGATAGGTGCCCAGACTGTTTGGTTTGTAAAGGAAGATAAGGAAGGTACCATTTGCATATGTAAAATGAAATCCTGAATGAGTGGTTTCTAAATGGCCTAATATGGTGGGTTCCGATAGCTGGAATTCAACACAAGAAGTCTGCATTTACTTGCACTCGCTCTTCTGTCCTTGTAGCTCCTATCTGAATAGATATCAATGGCTGGAAATGGATCTCCTTAACAGCACTCTTGTACTCTTTTAAATGCAAATCGGAAATAAGATTTTTTTTTTTTTAAGCAAGGCTTTCATCGACACATTTAGGAGTTCTATTTTTGTTTTCATGTTTATACTTTTTTATGATCATTATGGCACACTTTAGAAATAGAAATCCTGTGTTTACAAGTATAAGACACGATGTTACAGTCTTCTCTCTGTCCTGCACTGGGACCAGGGCCACATGTTATGTGCACACTGCTTTGTTTTTGAAAGGAATCAAGATTATCTTAAGAACACATTTTTTAAAAATAGTGATGAAATCATGTAATGATAAATGATATATTTACTCAGAAGCTCACAGTTCAGTAATTTTTCAGTGATATTTTTGTATCCCCACACTGGAGATGAAACCCCCTGTGAATGGGATATTCTGTGCAGTGGAGAGTGTCGTACGCACCTCCTGGATGAAACCCCCTGTGAATGAGATGTTCTATACAGTGGAGAGTGTCGTACGCACCTCCTGGATGAAACCCCCTGTGAATGAGATGTTCTATACAGTGGAGAGTGTCGTACGCACCTCCTGGATGAAACCCCCTGTGAATGGGATGTTATGTGCAGTGGAGAGTGTAAATGCGCACCTCCTGGATGAAACCCCTGTGAATGAGATGTTCTATACAGTGGAGAGTGTCAAATGCGCACCACCTGGATGAAACCCCTGTGAATGGGATGTTCTGTGCAGTGGAGAGTGTCGGCGCACCTCCTGGATGAAACCCCTGTGAATGGGATGTTTGTGCAGTGGAGAGTGTCGACGCACCTCCTGGATGAAACCCCTGTGAATGGGATGTTATGTGCAGTGGAGAGTGTCATGACGCACCTCCTGGATGAAACCCCTGTGAATGGGATGTTATGTGCAGTGGAGGAAACCCCTGTGAATGGGATGTTATGTGCAGTGGAGAGTGTCGTACGCACCTCCTGGATGAAACCCCCTGTGAATGGGATGTTATGTGCAGTGGAGAGTGTCGTACGCACCTCCTGGATGAAACCCCCTGTGAATGGGATGTTATGTGCAGTGGAGAGTGTCGTACGCACCTCCTGGATGAAACCCCCTGTGAATGGGATGTTCTGTGCAGTGGAGAGTATCGTACGCACCTCCTGGATGAAACCCCCTGTGAATGGGATGTTCTATACAGTGGAGAGTGTCGTACGCACCTCCTGGATGAAACCCCCTGTGAATGGGATGTTATGTGCAGTGGAGAGTGTCGTACGCACCTCCTGGATGAAACCCCTGTGAATAGCATGTTCCCTATCAAGTACGGAATGTAACCATGACCATATGGGTGTTTACCTCCTAAAGACCCACAACCTGAATATTAATATAACAAGGCTGCGCGCCAGCTCCTGTGACGCAGTCATACCTGCCCCCCGAGGGCATAAGAAGACTGCACGCACAGATACCAGCATCATTTTTCCTTTCAGAGAACTGAACCTCGATGAGGAGAGCCAAACAGATGAGTACTTGTTACTTTTTATCTGCATTTATTATTCACTAACTGTGTATTACACTGATTAATGTGATAAGTATTTACGTTGTTTTAGTTTTACTAATTACACGTAATTTTTTTGCACGCAGCCTGTTGTTTGTTACTCCCCGCGGCGGCCTTTTGCCCCGCGTGAAGCTGGCGGCTCCTGTTGCCCCTTCCCAGGGACCAAGCAAATTGAATCGGCTGACTTGTGCTCTCCTTGTAGGCTGTTAGCTCCGTCTGGACTTAAAAATAAAAGTTTTATTTTTGTAAACAATGTTATTATTATTTGAACTGTAATTGTGTGATTACTGTTTTCTGCGTGAGTTTTTCTCTTGTGTTTTCTTTTTTTTTTTTTAGCATTGACCGAGATATGTGCTTAGGCGCAGATTGCTTGCAGTCTCTCATACTGCATCTCGTTGTCGTCTTGGTGACTGCTTGCATCACCATTATGAAGGCTGTTAAGGCTCTAGCAAGCAGTCTTCCCTCAGTCTCGTACTTGCACTGTCTGTGTGGTTTTCCAGAAGCTATACAGGTGGGCATCCCCTCTGAGGTCGATTCAGACAGCGCATTACCTGCAGTTAATCTCTCCCTGTCAGCAGAGCTTCTGCCATTGATTAAGCGGGCCACTACAAAAGTGCCCTGGCCTACAGATGAGACAAGGACATCTTTGAGGATGAGCCTGCTCCCTCTCCCGTGTCACCCCCCAGTGCACCCGGGTTTTCTTTTTGAAGTCCAATCGTCCTGGGGTCACCCAGCTACAGGTCCGGCTGTTTCCCAGTCGATGGGAGCGTTGTACAGCCTGCATGATGTGGAAAAAAATGGGGTTGGCCCAATTTCCCCCAGTAGACGCTGCAATTGCTTCTCTGGTGCAGGCGCCTAAACTAACGTTCCTGACTTTTGACGCTACCTTCCCTTACAAAGAGTGTCGGCCTCAGAAGTCATTCTGAAGCGGCCTTACTCAGCCTGTGCGTTCATCTTTCGGAGAGTCATAGACCCTCACCACAGCAGCTAGAGGAGCTGCGCTTGGTGAATACAAACCTGCTCCATATCACCAAACGGAATGTACAGGCTGTGGGCAGGAACCTGGGTGCTTTGATAGCTGCAAGACAGCAGCTTTGGCTTTCCCAGGCACGAGTGTCTGATGTGGATAAAGCACCACTGTTAGACGCCCCCCCATTACACCTTCCCAGGCACGAGTGTCTGATGTGGATAAAGCACCACTGTTAGACGCCCCCCCATTACACCAGGGCATACCTGTGGTGGATGAGATGCTGCAGAGCTCTCAACGCACACGGGAGTCCACAAAGGAACTGGTGCATCTGCTTCCCAAGCGGCCACCCCCAGTGAGCAAACCAGCAGCAAACTGGCACAGCCGACTGCAACTACAGCCAGAGGAGGTTTTCATAACCAGCCTGCGGCTGCACACCATGGCAGCTTTAACAAGTTCCGCCACCAGCTGCAGAGGCAAAGACCTCAGGCTAAGCCACAAGCCAAGAAGCAGCCCTAGCAGTTCGCCTGGAGTATTGGCATCAGTCTACCACAGACATCTGGGTGCTTACTACTATACAGACCGGCTGTTTTCAGCAATTCAGACATGGTCCCCTTCCCTTTCGGCTATTTGCACGGTACACCTTCTTCACTTGATGGACAGGTTTAACTCCAGGTACTTCCTGGTGCCCAAGGGGGATGGTGGCCTCAGACCAATCCTCGACCTCAGGCAGGTCAACCTGTATCTGAGTTGACGGAGGTTCAAAATGTTGACCATGCTTACAGTAATGACGTTCCTGGGCTTGATGGCAGCAGCTTCCCAGACCCTTCCTTTGGGTTGCCTGTGCATGCCGTCTGCATGTCACACCTACATTTTTGCATATATCTGGATAATCGCTTATCAAATGGTAATCAAACTTGGTCATTCTTATTCTATACTATTCTGCACATACAGTTAGCGCTGGGACAAATATCCAAATATTCAAACAAATATTTTTTGATATGTATTTGGATGCAAAAATCAGATGTTTTTATTCTCAAGAAATGACAGAAATACCTTGCAGTTATTTACCGCCTCACAAGAAGTTGCGCGACAGTTTAAAAAATGGCAAATGAAAAAAGAGCTCCGTGTGACAGGCCAGATTAATATATATAAAAAAGAAAACACAGGATCAACACATGCGCGAAGCCTCTATTTAAAAGTTTTATACAGCAAAAAGTAAACAAACCAGATTATGCACGCACACGCATAGTGATCTCTATGGAATGCCATCTGGGTCAAAAAAGCGTTGTGCTGCCTTAGAGCCAGTCAAAATCTCATGGGACAGAAAAAAGGCAAGCACATCATTCTGAAATGCCTCGCTTAAACAGTACCCAACCTGCTGGCAATGTTGTGTAATAATTATTATATAGATTGTATATATTATATAATTTTTGTTGCGACTTTCTGTTATGTGGAATGTAATTAACGACTACCAAAATGGTGAGTTTTTCCCCCTTCATTTTACAACGGGCCAAAAGCAACCAAAAAAATAACTGATAAATTGAAAATGTGCAAAAGAAAACAAAAAGAAAAAAAAGAAGAAATAAAACATTCACATATTATTCGTCCCAGGCACCCTGATCATGTGGCACATGTGGCTGTTCACTGTGGCTTGACTGGTCAGAAAGGTTGCGACCAGGGCAACATAACCCTGAACAGCTCTGGTCTTGTGCATCTGATCCACAAACATGAAAAACAAATATATTGCACTGAGGAAAGTCTGTCTTCAGGGCAGCAGCAACATTCTAAAACAGTGGCATTCAAGGCTATCTTCTAATATGGTCATCTACCACAAATACACAAGTAGGACCTTGTTTTAAAGGCCTGAATCTCCTCGTTCCAATGACATATCGCAAGCAGGGCTGTCTCTAACAGTGCCTGAGTAAAAAGAGTTAACCCTTTGCGGTCCTATGTAGGACTAGGTTCGGCATGTGCTATTGTTATCTTGCTAGTGATGAAAGCCTGGCTGGAAAGCATGCCTGACGAGCGAGCTGATTATTCGCCTCTGATTCACTTACTGCAGGACGCCAGTGAGGTTAATGTAATCTCATTATATAAGTGAATTGTTCCACAGATAAAAGACCCATCTATAACAAATGATATTCAACCGTACAGTACACTGTGGTAAACCAGGCTTTTAACAAATGTCAGAGTATACACAGAATACGACCAGGTTTACAGTAGAAACAGTTTCTTATGTGTCTTTAAAAAAAAAAAAAAGGTGTTCCTATTTATTTACTTAAGATCACTTCAAAGTTGCTCTCTGTATATCTTGTTTTGCGTAGCCTGATTATTTTGTTATTCCTTTTAAATTGGACTTGAAGGATTTTCAGACTGTTATTACAGCATTGACAGAGAAATGGGGCACTGTGGTGTTGCACAATGAACAATAATATTAACTTGGCTTTCTATTTAAAAATCTATTTAATATCAGAACAACTTAGTAAATAGTAAAAATGCAATTGATGACCATTTTTATCTATTTAAATAATTGTAGCTAACAAAATACAGAATTTTTGTGAATTTTCTCCACCATGCACATCCATTCATTATATAGGTCTCAAATGTGCAGTTTTGAAAGAAACACATTTCAACAAACATATGTTTTCAATTAGGCCTGTTTTGCACTTCCTAGGTCATTTCCCCACCACTTCACTGGATTTTTTCAGGTCAATAACCAATCAACTGCTTCCCCTGCCAGTAACATGACCAGAAGACAGTGAAAAAAAGATATTCGTTATTACCAAGATACTGAACTATTTATTTCTCTTAGACATTTTACTTCCTCCTTGAATGTTCTTTTGCTGGAAACGCTTTTTTGGAATTGGTACTCTTTCTGTGCACTTTGTTGTTGTTCTTTGCGGCACATGGGGCCCTATTCAAATGAGTTATCTAAAATCTGTTTTGATGGATCAAAGAAGAATGCATTAACTGTTCTGCCTTTTATGTAAAGCAGGGTTTGATTTTAATGCTTGTCCATTTGCCTGGGACAGTCAAAAATGTGGACGGACAAGTGCTTCAATTAGAAAAATCCCTTCAAATCTAACCCTGTAAAGTATAAATATATATGATTGTTTCTTACTATTTAACGGTATATTGATGCAGTTACATTTAAAACAAAAAAAAAGTGTAAAGTCATTTTGTAAATTGACACTACTTGCAGCTTCCTACACATATAATTCCACTGCTAGAATAGCAAAAAAAGGAAAATGGGTCAACATTAATAGCTTGGACGAGTGATCTAGTTTTAGTAAATACCTCTCACACCATTAAAGACCTACTTGTTTGCTTTCAGTTCAAGTGAAGTCCTGATTTGCAATACGAGTCTCTTGTTTGTGTATTATTATTATTATTATTATTATTATTATTATTATTATTATTTATTTCTTAGCAGACACCCTTATCCAGGACGACTTGCAGTCGTAAACAAAAATACATTTCAAGAATCACCATACAAGTAATAATACAATTAAGAGCAAGATAAAAATACATTGACTTTGGTTCTAGCAAGTACAAGTATATGACAAAATATGATTCAAGTTGACATTGTGGATATAGGGGATATTGTCTGTAACAGGGCCTATCAAACCAAAACTACAGTACTGTGCAAAAGTTTTAGGCAGGTGTGAAAAAATGCTGTAAAGTAAGAATGCTTTCAAAAATAGACATGTTAATAGATTATATTTATCAATTAACTAAATGCAAAGTGAGTGAACAGAAGAAAAATCTAAATCAAATCCATATTTGGTGTGACCACCCTTTGCCTTCAAAACAGCATCAATTCTTCTAGGTACACTTGCACAAAGTCAGGGATTTTGTAGGCATATAATCAGGTGTATGATTAAACAATTATACCAAACAGGTGCTAATGATCATCAATTCAATATGTAGGTTGAAACACAATCATTAACTGAAACAGAAACAGCTGTGTAGGAGGAATAAAACTGGGTGAGGAACAGCCAAACTCAGCTAACAAGGTGAGGTTGCTGAAGACAGTTTACTGTCAAAAGTCATACACCATGGCAAGACTCAAAGTAGTTATACAGCATCAGCAAGGTCACTCCCAGGCAGAGATTTCAAGGCAGACAGGGGTTTCCAGATGTGCTGTCCAAGCTCTTTTGAAGAAGCACAAAGAAACGGGCAATGTTGAGGACCGTAGACGCAGTGGTCGGCCAAGGAACTTACTGCAGCAGATGAAAGACACATCATGCTTACTTCCCTTCACAATTGGAAGATGTCCAGCAGTGCCATCAGCTCAGAATTGGCAGAAAACAGTGGGACCCTGGTACACCCATCTACTGTCCGGAGAAGTCTGGTCAGAAGTGGCCTTCATGGAAGACTTAGGCCAAAAAGCCATACCTCCGACGTGGAAACAAGGCCAGCGACTCAACTATGCACGAAAACACAGAAACTGGGGTGCAGAAAAATGGCAGCAGGTGCTCTGGACTGATGAGTCAAAATTTGAAATATTTGGCTGTAGCAGAAGGCAGTTTGTTCGCCGAAGGGCTGGAGAGCGTACACGAATGAGTGTCTGCAGGCAACAGTGAAGCATGGTGGAGGTTCCTTGCAAGTTTGGGGCTGCATTTCTGCAAATGGAGTTGGGGATTTGGTCAGAATTAATGGTCTCTTCAATGCTGAGAAGTACAGGCAGATACTTATCTATCATGCAATATCATCAGGGAGGCATCTGATTGGCCCCAAATTTATTAGGCAGGATGACAATGACCCCAAACATACAGTGAAAGTCATTAAGAACTATCTTCAGCGTAAAGAAGAACAAGGAGTCCTGGAAGTGATGGTATGGCCCCCACAGAGCCCTGATCTCAACATCATCGAGTCTGTCTGGGATTACATGAAGAGAGAGAAGCAACTGAGGCTGCCTAAATCCACAGAAGAACTGTGGTTAGTTCTCCAAGATGTTTGGGCCAACCTACCTGCCAAGTTCCTTCAAAAAACTGTGTGCAAGTGTACCTAGAAGAATTGATGCTGTTTTGAAGGCAAAGGGTGGTCACACCAAATATTGATTTGATGTAGATTTTTCTTCTGTTCACTCACTTTGCATTTTGTTAATTGATAAATATAAACTATTAACATGTCTATTTTTGAAAGCATTCTTACTTTACAGCATTTTTTCACACCTGACTAAAACTTTTGCACAGTACTGTACATTTTTGCTTTTTACTGTAACATATTTAAGCAATATAAAAATATTAACATGCACAAATGTATTTACAATGCAAAATAATGATAAAACTGTAAGAGCAATGAGCAACACAGATAGGCTGAAGGAACAGAATCTGTTTAGCCTGGAACAAAGAAGAAGTAGGGGGGACCGGTCTTTCAAATCTTAAAAGGAGTTGGCAAAGTTAACCCGAACCAATACTTTTTAGGACAGAGGGCGAGAAGACACTTCTTCACACAGAGTGGTGAGGGTATGGACTGGGTTACCTAGTCATGTTGATGTAGGAGACACTTCTTCACACACAGAGTGGTGAGGGTATGGAATTTGTTACCTAGTTATGTTGTTGATGCTGAATTACTTGGATCCTTTGACTACTAGGAACCAGATGAGCAGAGATGGGCCAAATGGTCTCCTCTCATTTGTAAATGTCAAACAGACTTTGAAAGAATGTATATCTCAATCCTTGGTTTTCGTGGGCACTCGCCATAAAGTAACCCAGTATCCCTCTACTGCCTGGTCATAAAGTAACCCAGTATCCCTCTACTGCCTGGTCATAAAGTAACCCAGTATCCCTCTACTGCCTTGTCAGCTGTCAAACTGAACATAACAAGTTCCTGTTCATGCTTGATCAATGCATTGTCGCTCTTATTCAAACACCATCATTAACCTAAGGACTGCAAGCTAACTTTTTATAAAAGTTGTTCTGTTTCGAAATCTTTCTTTTTTCACTTTGCAACACAAGTCAGCCAAACCAGTAGTGACCATGACACGTGGTCATCAGTGGTATCGCAGTTACAGCGTGTCTGGACGGTACACAGCATCAGCACCTGACCAGCACCTCATAAACCAATGCAAAAGAAAAGTCTCATTCATTGGGTGAGAGCATTACTGAGTGCTAAATGTCCAGTCATGTAGAGGATTCAGTAAAGCTTTTCAGTCTCAACCTCCGTTTCTTTGTTTTCTTGTTGCACCTCCCTTACATTATGCTCTGTGATCAAAGATGTGAATAGATGAAAGGCGTGTAATATTTGGTGCCTGTTTTTGAACACTGTATCTAATTACAATCAATTACTGCTGCACGTTGGCAAGACCATGTATGAGAAACAGCTTAGTGGAGCATTTGCAGCACTTCCTGATACAGTAATGGTCCCTTAATGGTCTTGAGATAGGTGAAGTAGGTGCTGATGTAGAACAGATAAATATGTTGTGAAAGATTCCTTTTGTGTCTGGTTACATGAAATGACATTTTCTGGCCTACAAGCCCTCAGCTTACTGGTCCATATCACCAAGTTTAACACCTGAGTTCTTTTAAGATTCAGCAATAAGTAACGTTAAAGAAACTTCTTGTACTGAGAAATCAGCAAAACTGGAATACACACCAGGAGTGTTCATAGAGTCCTGTAGTTAGTCCCATGAACGAGGATGAGCCAGATGAACTGGGTGAGCCCCCGAAGGGTTGACGGGTTTGTTTACACTGTCCTCATTTCAAATAGCTAGTCAACAGGTCCAACTATGTCTTTAAAACTGCCTTGCTAAAATGATGAAATGCTGTCGGTACAAATGGAATTCAAAATAATGCAGGCTGTAATGTAAATATGCTTTTTTCCCTTATAGCAGTGGTTCCCAACCTGTGGTCCGCAGACCACTTGTGGTCCGTGAGGAAACTCCAGGTGGTCCGCAAACAACTCCCAAAATTCGGTTACGCAGTTCTTGCAAAAACCCATTTCTACACAATCACACATTGTGCTACTACTCTTACTAAGCAACACAGCAAACCGCTTTAACCACGTGACATATAATAAGATATGCATTTAGTCTGCATTTTTCCCCTTTATCTGTTTTCTTTTATTTATATATATTACAGCTCCCTTTGATGCAACACAAAGCATCGGCTTCAAAGTTGCCATTAACTGAAACAGCTTTCTAATGTGAAACAAATACTAACTAAATAACATTATGAAGGCACATTTGTCTTGTCAAAATGACAGACTTCTTTCTTTAGCCAGCATAATTTAAAAAAAAAAAAATCTGCATCTAGCATTCACGTAAATGCACATCTTTCTAATCTGTGCTCATTCTTCACTGCTGAGGGGGGAAAAAATGTAATCTGGCTGTCCCAGCATTTTCAATCTGCATAAAAGTAGCGCACTGCATTGAATATTCCTAACTTGGTTGGAATGACTAAAAAAAAAAAAAAAACATTAAAACCAGAGTGTTAGTACTTTTCATTTTCAACAATATAAAATATGTGCGACACTGTTGCCAGTGATATAGGAATATACAGCGGTCCCATTTATAACGCTGTAGTCAGGAGCCATAATTAAAAGTGTTAGTGTAACGGCATTATGGGGCAAATGGTATAATGGTATAACAGGCCGCCTTATAAAGGGGGAGCACTGTACCTATTATTTCCGTACGCTTTTGGAGAGGTTTGCTGCATATAGTAACACAAGTTAATGTGAAACCAAAATAGGTTATAGGCTATTTGTAGCTTGACTTGTGAACGTGTGGATGATCAATTTCAGCTCCATGTTATTATATGGATATATTCAGCCAGGTTTAATATTTCACAAGACTATATGCCAAAAGGAAATTATATTAACACTACTTCTGGAAATACAGTCTGTTTTTGACACTGTTATATTTAAATCCTATCGACTGTGTGCCACCAATCCTGTTTAATTTATACATCACAGCCCACCAGAAGTGTAACATCCTGGACACATTCCAATTGTTCAAATTGCTTCCCACACACCTTGTATTCGTATTCCAGTGTTTTTGATATGTACATTGAGTGAAGTTTGTGATCAGCGAGTGCAATAAGCTGTGTTAGAAATGGATAGATTCATTTGTTACACAAGGTAACGGTTGTGGGTTCCAGCACGTATTTACATTTACTGGATCCGAAGATGACTCAAGCCCCAGTGCATTACTTGTAGGAGGTTTTTGTTAAACAAAACTCTTAATCCTGCAAAATTGAAACACCATTTATCTACAAAGCATTCAGAATGTGAAATTAAACAAAAAGAAATAGGAACTTTGCCATCAGCAACTTTCAAAACATAAAATGACAACATTGCTTGATGAACTGGTAGCGAAGATTCAAGCCCAGGAATCTCATTAAGTTAGGTACATTATATAAACACTTTACAAATCCAAACACCAAGGTGGTCCCTACATTGAAAACGGTTGAGAACCACTGCCCTATAGGATACAAGAATAGAGCTACCAGTATCATAAAGAATGGTGGAAGGACCTCCTTATATTCTCAGTGACCTGTGCTAAAGTTACCTACCAGATAACAAGGACCAGAGGACACCAGAGTTGGAAATGAATCTGAGATAGATTTAGGACAGAGGGAAGGAGACACTTCTTCACACAAAGCCATGAGGGAATTTTTTTATTTATAACAAAGCACTGTACAGTACATAGCAGAAAAAAAAGAACAAATCACAATACATTTGTGTAGCATGTCACACATACAACTGCCACAGTCAGATCATCTAAGTAACATTTAAATAACAGTATACACATAATACAAAAGCAGCAATTTTAAAGTTACATTAAAACCCACTAAGATAATAAAGCCATTTTATAAAAGTGCGTTTATAGTCACTGTAACGATCCCAGCTTCCCTGACAAACGAAGGTAGAGCATTCCAGAATTTCGGAGCTCTACAAGAAAAAGCCCTACCTCCCGTGTTGCTTTTATTGACCCTAGGAATAACCAGCAGCCCCGCATCTTGTGATCTCAGAGTGCGATTTGGAAGATACAAGGTCAGTAACTCCTGCAAATAACTAGGTGCTAATCCATTCAGGGCCTTGTAAGTTAACAGCAAAATCTTAAAATCAATTCTATACTGCACATGGAGCCAGTGTAAAGAGGCCAAAACAAGGGTAATATGTTCACTTTTCCTGGTTTTAGTCAGAATTCTAGCGGCGGTATTCTCAACAAGCTGCAAGCAGGATATCACATGTTTTGGGACACCAGAAAAAAGTGCATTACAATTATCAATTCTAGATGAAGCAAAGACATGCATTTTTTCAGCTACTTGGAACCGGACGAGCATTGATCAGCTGTATGGCCTTCTCTCGTTTGTAATTTTCGTATGTTCTCGTGCTTTTAAGTTTCATCACAATAAGATAAGCTATTATCTATTATCATACAAAATATAAATATTTTCCATTTGGTGATCATAATAAAGGGATTCCAAAAGGAATTGGCTGAATAACCAGGCTTTTTTTTCCAGGTGATCATTTTGGGATCTTGAAGAAGCAAAAGGTGACTGGTTTTCCCTTCAATATAATGGACAACCCGATGTACTGGGGAAGCACTGCAAATTATCTTGGGATTACTGTAATGTAAGTTGATACTAATGCATGCACAATGAAAGGATATAAAACAAAAGATGAAACTGCTTATTGCTTTCTTTTTTAATTTTTTTTGCATTACAATTAAATATTTCACTTGCAGCATATTTTGTTCCATTAGAGACATGATCAGGCTACTGTAAAGATGAGAAAATGGGGAAGTTTGAAAATTATAATTCCAGTGTTAATGAACAAATAGATATGTCTCGTTGATTTTGGCATTTTCAAGTGCTCGTTATGCCTATTTCATTATGAAATAACCGTGCTAATGTGACACGGTCACTTCTCCTGATAGTGAGTGCTCTTGTGCAGGTGTGGTAAAAGACAAACACTTCGTGAAACAGTGGTGTAGTGTAGTCTGGGTTGAGTGCTGGCTTGTAGCGACAGCTCCCTGCTAGTGCTTAGCCGTCTAACAAGGCCAAATGACAAACAGTTAGCACATCAAACAAACAAAACAACAAACACTTGCGATAATTAATTACGTCTGTTTCCTTAACAGGTCTTTTTAGTAACCACATCAAAGGAACAGATTATGATGTCACGTCCCCTATAATACCCTTAGTCACGCCCCCTCCGATAGCTTGTTCAATCACGTCTCTTCCAATCCATGACTGACACATCACTTACCGTACTAGGCGGATGACTTCTGGTACCGTGACTCTGCCCCCTTCCTGGATGACTGGCTTCTGACTGACTCTAGAAAGAACTGCCCAACCATCCATTACGAGGCACACTGTTCCTGTTACACAGCGCCCTCACAGGTTGGGAGGGAGATTGTTGACTTGGATTCATTCACTCTGTCACACTCACCTTGAAACAGAAATTTATCAGACCGCAGATGTGACGTTGACGATGCAGAATAAGGGTATACAGACAGGGTTCATTTCTTACAGACTACCTTGATAATTTAAAATTTGTAGTTATGAAAATATTTAAGCATTTTCTATACTTGTGGTTATGAATGATATTTATTCACTGTTTTAATCATTTGTAACCATACGGAACATTTGTTGTATTGCTAAAAGGATACCGTTATTTGCACCCAGTGTTGTTACATAAATTATCAATGCAACTGAACTCTGGATATGTACATTATATGACAACTTACCTCTATTGTAGATTTCACAGCCTGGTGATTTTCAACCATACGACTCTGGTGGTCAGTCTGGTTTTGCACAACTACCAACCTCTACCCCTTGTTGGTCCTTCATGGCATTAAATATCTTGATGGCCAGGAGATCCCATCAATGATGTCCTCTGTTCCTTCTCTTCTGACAGCATTTTGGAGCTTGCATCCTATTGGGTTTGAGCACTCTACATTGAATTGAAATATTAAATATATACAGTAATCCAAGTGTTATATCGCTCCCCTTTATAATGCCACCCTTGCTTACCGCTTTCTGAACGGATATCTACCAATATAAAACAGTGCTGTTTTTCCCTGTTCTATCGCCACCCTGCCGTCCGCCAACCGCCAACTTCCCAAGCCAAGCAAACGTACATATAAGCATTGCAATTTACCTCGTAGCGCCAGCGAAATAATCACGACCAATTAAAACGCAAACATTATACAGTTAACCTTTCACTTGTACATACATAATTACAAAACTGCAAAGCAAAAATAAAGTACAAAATGGCAACTCAATCTCAGTTGCATTTTACAGCAGAGCAAAAGAAACAAATCTGCGTATGTGCATCTAAAAAAAATAAGAAAGCAAGGCATTGCAAATGTTTTCTCCACAAAGTAGCCTAACTGTTAACACTTAAATGTTAAATATTGACGGCTCCTGAAGACATACAGCAATTAACGTGTGTAAGGTCTCGAGTCTATTCCTTTCATCTGAAATATTGACACATTCTAAATGCCGGTAAGTGACTTTTATAAACCACAGTAACAAAATAAATTTTAAAAAGTGCCTGTACAGCAAAAGGTTTGTCACGTGCAGGTTTTGCATAAATTAAGCCTAACATTTAAAAGCTGTGTATTTTTTTTTTTTAAAGTCTGAATGTACATATTAAGTACACATGTATATATATATATATTTTTTTATTTTTGTTTTCACCCAATTTCTTTTGTTTGCAAAAATTCTCATTAAAAGAGTTGTATATAGTAAGCTGTGGCAGAATATCCCCCAGAATGATATTCCCTCGAATGAAGGGAAATGACTAGTGGGGTTTAAGGTTTTTTTTTTAATCCGTGCTGTCCGATTTTTACCCACACGCCAGCTAATCGTAAATCAGCATTTTATATGCGGTGTTCTAAATAAATGTACATTCTAGATGACAAAATCCACAATTTTAAATTAAGTTTACAAATTATACACAAAATAGATATTCCCATTATTTTGTATTTCCATTTGGCGGCTGCTCGCTGGTGGGAGAGCCATCTCCCTCTACACTTCCATTTGATCTCGTTAGCATGCATTTCGATTAATGAGTTCCACTTAGCTTGTCGTTGAGACAGGAAGTGATGTACGTGACCTGCGACAATTGAGCTTTTTAACAAGAAATTAATTCATTAACGACCTCATCGACTCTGTTTCAAAGCATTATGGGATTGATTTTATTAATAAATTCCATTTGAAAATCACTTGCTACTAAAGCTGTCGCTACTATACCACGAGTTCCATACAATAATGCTAATGTTTGAAAATCCCCCCAAATGTGTCATACTGGTGACAGCCCACAGTGCAGAATAGCTCTGCATCCTTCAGTAAAGTAGTAAAGCAGGTCACATTCTCAGCACTGCTGTTAATTCTGTTCAAGTTTAGGCAAGCTGTTCAGAAGATATGTTTAGCCCAATCTATCAGTGGCACAAATATCATGCACAAGCAGCATCATCAGGAACATGTTCTAAGCAATGCCCATGCCAGCTGGTATCACAATTGGATGAGTTGATCTCACGATTTAGGGCTAGTTATAAACGTGTGTCTCAACTGTTCCACTATATACCATTCCCGGGTGGGGCATTGTAGTTCTTCTCGTGTTGTTTCAATGTCATTGATTCTTTATTACTGCATTACTCCCCCCATGTGTGTCACAGTAATAAAGAAGTTTAGCTCACAATAATTACCCAGCATTCAGTCACTCATACGGTTGCACCACCTAATTGCACAATATTCTTGTATTGGGCCATTGTTCTGCGGTAGCCTTATAACCCAGATACTGCAAGATGGTGGGGAAGGTAGCTTTGTAATATACACCAAAGTGACCTAGATGCGATAGTTGATCATTTGATTGTGAAAAAAAGACAAATTACTTTTGAACTTACAGAAGTTAGGGTTGTAGGGCAGGTTCGGCATAAAAAAAGGACAGAATTTGGGTTGTGTAGTGACTCATGCAGGAAGAGAGGCATGTTTGTCATTTAAATGCTGTTGTTCTGCATGACATTGATTTTATTAACCTCTATAGAATGTGAGCCCTATTATTGTATTTAAAGGGTTTTTATATATGAATTGCTATTTTGAAATCGTCTGTTAATTCCAGGACAGACCTGGTTAATGTGCTCCGCAGTAGTGGGCTGCAGCACATTTCATTTCATTTGGTATAAAACTGGATCCACTGAATGAGCAGAGGGAGGGGTCTCATTTGGGATGGAAGGACCTCCTTGACCTGTCATGATGCAGACCAGCAGTTGCGTGTCTAATACGTGTTTAATACATGTCTCTTTTGGCACAGCCGACACACAGCCGGATGTTGAATTTGGAGAATCTCGCACCCATCACTGTACCAGTGTACATGAAACATAATGGATGGGAAGGAGACTGGGGGATGGGAATTCACATGTGTGTTGTTTCTTGCAGGGCTGGGGTCAAAGATTTGTACCCCACATTGGTTCTCAGTACGGAGGTTTTTTAGAACACCAATTAGTATTCTCAAATGATTAAAAAACAACTTAAAACTAATTAGCTGAGCTATGAATATCTAGCATGAAGTGCTCAGTTAACAAAATGTACCAAAGAGGTTTTGCAACCTGCTTGTGTAGTGAAATGCAGATGAAATGTCTGACTCATTAGTCGCTGCCTTCTGCATTATATGACAAATACATGCGTAATTTAACTGTAATCAATCAATTATATGGTATAATTACAATTACAATTATGCAGGTGTGCCACGGTTCAATTAGAATTAGAATTACATTGCAAGGAATTACGAAATGTACAATTACAATTGGATTGGAACTAACTCCAGGTATGACTGACAAGCCTGAAAGAGTAAGTAGCAGGGGTTCCGAAAAATATAGCTTTGCACGTCCCCACGTCCTGCTACAACTGTTTAAATAATCATTGTTAGCATCCTGACAACTTTTTACACTTAAACGTTAAAGTCTGTTTCAAAGCTCTTTTCAAAATATCTGCTCTAGTGCACTGATAGTGTAAGGATTATTGCCCACATTGTCAAACAGGTAACACAGCGATAATGATCCATATATTTTGCTGTGATTCAGAGAACAGATCTCAAACCCCAGTGCACTAGATCAGCAATTTTGAAAAGAGATTTGAAACCGACTTTAAAGTTACAAGTGTAAAAATTTGTCAGGATGTTAACAATGAAAAGAAAAATGATAGGTATGTTATTTAAACAGTTGTAGCAGGACGTTGGGATGTGCAACGCTATATTTTTTGGAACCCTAGTACTTACTCTTTAAAGTACAGAGAGCGAACAAAATAATTCTAGTAAATCTCATCTCATATGTATTGCCATCACTTAGTAGCTCTCACATTTTCCTATATGAAGGAGGCACACATTATGTTAAACGTGGATTTGATTTAAAATATTTTTTTCAAGCATTCATAAACAATAAAACTGGCGAAGGTCTCTTGCACTCTTTTCCATGCTGCGCTTCCTGCTGAAGGAAGGCCTCCTACACATGTGAGCTGCTTCTGGGAGTCCTTGTTGGTAAAACAATGCTACCTTACATTTTTTTAGACAATTACTTCCTGAGCACATTTTTTTAAATATATATTTCTCCAGAAAAAAAAAAAAAAACTTAAAGAAACTGTACATTCTAAATTTCATCGAACTCCCACAAGCCAGGCGCATTGGCTTGCATTTGAGTACCGATCCCTGCTTTTCCTATGACTGCTGTGTTTCCAATGTCACCTTAATGTAATTCCTTCATGGGACTTCAGGAAGTGGACCAGAAGTACAGCACTGAAGTATCTGCAGCTTCAATAAATTACCATTAAAAAAATCACATTCACCTTTACCCTAATGTGTGTGCTTTTCATATCAGAAATTCTGAGACCTACGAAATTATAGCAATATATATTAGATAAGATTTACTTTATTTGCACTATGTACTTAGCCATGAGCAGGTACCAGTCACCTGAGGCAGTGAAAGCGGATGTGTGGATGAGCCATGATTTTATGATGTGCTCTAGTCAGCAGTCATACCCTTCCTGTAGCCTTTCAGACTCATACTGCACCGTCTTCCAGAATGTTCCAGATAATGATATTTCCACATTTCCAAGTGACACACAAGTCAAGAAGTTCAATGTGATTAAATATTACATTATTACATGAGCAGAATAGCAGCAGTTCATTGTCTCTACAATATTTTTTTGTATTCTGTGAAATAATTGACGTTGGGGTTCTCAGTATTTCTATTATTATTATTATTATTTTGCAGACGCCTTTATCCAAGGCGACTTACAGAGACTAGGGTGTGTGAACTATGCATCAGCTGCAGAGTAACTTACAATTACGTCTCACCCGAAAGACAGAGCACAAGGAGGTTAAGTGACTTGCTCAGGGTCACACAGTGAGTCAGTGGCTGAGGTGGGATTTGAACCGGGGACCTTCTAGTTACAAGCCCTTTTCTTTAACCACTGGACCACACAGCCTCCTAGGTTTAGCATCAGATATCAGATAGATTATTTTGTTAGCTACAATCACAATCACTTATTTAGACAGCCTCTACCACATACATGGAGTTCGCTTACCTCAGCTCAGAGGTAATGGTACATTTCTCTTTCAGGGAACAAGGGTTATGATAATAGCCTAGATATCTATAACATGTGTGTCTTTCAAAACTGGACATTTGAGACCTATTTAGCACAACAGGTAAGATGTATGGATTTATTAGGTACAGTCACATTAATAGTGATAGCTGCCTACTAACATTACATGCATCAAATACAGAGATGAATTATAATGTTGTTCCCAGAAAGCCTCTCAACAGTGAGCGTATGATGCTGCTGCATGACCTGCACTGAAAACAAAGGGCCCCAACCCCACAACACAAAACAAACACAGAGATTTCTTTCACATCATGTTTTTGTAAAGAGAAGGAGGAGGATAATAAATAGAAATATTTCACACTTGCAGCTTTCATTTCCATTTCTGTGCTTTGGAGCTCTGCCCTGTTGTGTCCTAGATTAAATAATGGTAAACAGTAAATGGTGATTTAAAAAAAAAGTTTCTCATGTTATTAGTTTGTTTATTTTGCTCAGCATGTCTTGTTTCTGTAAGCCATGTCCCCCGTCCTCCTAGTAACTGTTTCCCCAGCAACACAATTGCATGGGCTTGTTACCAAGGAAGAGAAGTGTATCACAGATACTGCATCCTGTATAAAGAGACCAGCCTCAGTGCTGTGAGTGAGGAACAATAAAATAATAAAAAAAACACCCAGAACAATTCAGAACATGAAAAGAAGTGACTAAGGAAATGCAATCACAATTTTATTTTGGTGTTACCGGCTATTTAATAAAGGTTACATTTTTGCATCTTAATCTATAATACAAGTAATATTCCAATCAGAACTGTGTAGAAGTTCCAGGTATTAAGTAATACTGATGTTTAATTAAATTCAAGAACAATGGCATTTAAATAAGCTGTATGTACAGTGGCTCTCAAAAGTATTCACCCCCCCCTTGAACTTTTCCACATTTGATTGTGTTATAACATGGAATCAAAATGGATTTAATTAGGAGTTTTTGCCACTGATCAACACAAAAAAGTCCATAATGTCAAAGTGAAAAATAAAATCTACAAATTGTTCTAAATTAATTACAAATACAAAACAGAAAATAATTGATTGCATAAGCATTCACCCCCTTTGCTATGACACCCCTAAATAAGCTCTGGTTCAACCAATTGCCTTTAGAAGTCACATAATTAGTTGAATGGAGTCCACCTGTGTGCAATTAAGGTGTTTCACATGATTTCAGGTGAAATACACCTGTCTGGGAGGTCCCACTGTTGGTTAGTACATTTCCTAACAAAAATTACATCATGAAGACGAAGGAACAGTTAAAGCAAATCCGGAATAAGGTTCTTCAAAAGCACCGATCAGGGGTAGGATATAAGAACATTTCCAAGGCATTGAATATCCCCCTGAGCACAGTAAAGTCTATTATTAAGAAATGGAGAGAATATGGCACAACTGTGAATCTGTCTAGAACAGGCCATCCTCAAAAACTGAGTATCCGGGCGAGAAGGGCACTAGTCAGGGAGGCCACCAAGAGGCCTATGGCAACTCTAAAGGAGTTACAGTCTTCCATGGCTGAGCTGGGAGACACTGTGCATATGACAACAATAGACCGGGTGCTTCACAAAACTGGCCTTTATCGAAGAGTGGCAAAAAGAAAGCCATTGTTGAAAAAAGTCACATCAAATCTCGCTAGTTTGCCAGAAGGCATGTGGGAGACTCTGAGACCAAGTGGAAGAAGATTCTATGGTCTGGTGAGACCAAAATAGAGCTTTTTGGCCTCAATGCTAAGCGCTATGTTTGGTGCAAGCCTAACACCGCACATCATCCTGAGAACACCATCCCTGCCGTGAAGCGTGGTGGCAGCATCATGCTATGGGGATGCTTGTCTGCGTCAGGGCCTGGAAAGCTTGTGAAGATAGAGGGCAAAATGGATGCAGCAAAGTACAGAGAAATCCTGGAGGAAAACCTGCTGAAGTCTGCAAGAGACCTGGGACTTGGGAGAAGATTCATCTTCCAGCAGGACAATGACCCCAAACATACGCCAAAGCCACACTGGAGTGGCTTAAAAACAAAAAGGTCAGTGTCCTGGAGTGGCCCAGTCAAAGCCCGGACCTCAATCCAATTGAGAATATGTGGAAAGAGTTGAAAATTGCTGTTCACCAAAGGTCCCTATCCAACTTAACGGAGCTTGAGCAATTTTGCAAAGAAGAATGGGCAAAAATTGCAGTGTCCAGATGTGCAAAGCTGGTAGAGACTTATCCAAATAGACTCATGGCTGTAATTGCTGCCAAAGGTGCCTCTACCAAATATTGACTCAAGGGGGTGAATACTTATGCAATCAATTATTTTCTGTTTTGTATTTGTAATTAATTTAGAACAATTTGTAGATTTTATTTTTCACTTTGACATTATGGACTTTTTTGTGTTGATCAGTGGCAAAAACTCCAAATTAAATCCATTTTGATTCCATGTTGTAACACAATAAAATGTGGAAAAGTCCAAGGGGGGTGAATACTTTTGAGAACCACTGTACCTAGGCATGTTGCTGAAGGAAACTGTTCTTCACACAGAGAGTGGTGAGGGGATGGAATGGGTTACCTAGTAATCAGTGGCAGCTAGTGGCCAAAAAAAATCAGGGGGGGGGGGCAGAGGGCTTAGGGTCCACTTCAGCTCCCACTAGCAGTAGAATCTTATTATTGTATGACAACATTGACATATACTTTGCATAAACAAAATTGTTAAGGCAGGAGAAAGGCAGATAAAAATCAAGCACATCCTATCGACTTAATTTACTAAACTTAAATAGTAGTAGTAACTGTCACCCTATACCTAAAGCAAAAGCTTATGTACACCTTAAGCCGCTAAGTACAAAGTGGGCGCTTTGAATGACAGCTGGCAAATAAGAGCATTCTAGCACTGCTTCAGTCAATGAGATTTGCCAGAACAGGGTGAAACTGCAGTACTAACGTAACGGACCACTGAGATGACTGACAGCGCACCCAGCCATTCAGAGCAGAACGGAGACGGGATTGACAGCCAGAACAAAAACTACACAAACTAGAGAGGATTTCTAAATGATTGTTTTTGGTAAGAAAATAAAAAATAGCAAGTGGTTTTACCGACGTTTATCGTAAATAAATGTGTAGTCTCTGCGTATAGGAACACCTCCTAAGAGAACACTTTGCATAAGGGAACACCCTTGTGCTGACACAGATTTTTCCCATTGTAAATGCTCCAGCTAAAGGAACAGGAACTTTGCTTAAAGAACACCTTCTTGACACCTATAGGAATTTGTTCACAATGGATACCGACAGTACTGCTTTATAAAAAAGCGGCTTGTTGACCTGATTGGTTTATTAAATCTTTCCAAAACTGCCGTCATATCCTTTAATTATTTTGTATTCTGATTTCCTCGAGTGCACCTCATAGTTACAAAATGGCATGTAAATAATGGCAAAATGCGCCGCTGCTTCTCTTGCTACAAAAAGTTGGAAATTGTTCGAGCTCTTGAAAAAAACCTGAATCAGACACAAGTCGTCGAGCAATTTGGTGTTTCCCGTTCTGGCGAGTTGCTTCACTGTTCTGTTAATAATGTGCATGTCTTGTATAGTGCTGCTGCATTTTGTAACGTGTGCAGGGGTGCTGTGTTCATTTAGTTTGACAGTTAGTTTATTAATGTTAAGTTAACCCTAAGTAATGGCCATTATTTTTGCCTCTGCCATTGTGATAGCCCGAAACACACCCGCCATCTAATTTCATAGTACATAGCGATTTAAGCTTTTTGACCGTGTTGTTTTGCTTTAGTTTTATTAACATACGTTTGTCTGTTACTTTATTATTATAGTTTACTGACATACACTTGCCTATTGTTTTGCTTTTACTTATTCAGTTCATTTCATATGTTGATGCACGTGCGTCATGACAAGTAATACATATGTATTTATTTATTTATTGATTCATATTGGTGTCTGGTGGCTAACTCCATCTTATTTTATTTTTTTTTTTTTTCACTTTTGAAATTTTAAAGAGCACTGCTAGTAATGTTGTCGATGCTGAGTCACTGGGATTCTTTAAGACCCAATCCAACACAGTTTTGAGATCAATCAGCTACTAGGAACCTGACTTTTTTCAGTGTTCTTATGTTCTTATGTTATACTGTAGGTAGTGCCTTGAAAATCTGGCCCATTGAATCAGGGAACAATCTAAACATTTGGATAAAGATAAATAAATAAATGATAGAATTACAGAATATATGCAGAATTTGTATCTAATAATTTAAGTAAGAGACAGAAGAAAAGTGTTTATTTTTTAGGATTCTGATGCAAGGTTAACCATTATGAAGAACCCTTTTTAATCTGGGTTTTCAAATGGTGCTTTATGAGATTGTTATCTGAGCAGAGGTAGGGAATGTGCTCACCTAGTGTGAATCTTCTATTTTTAAATGCATTTTATCATAGGCTAATGGCCATGAGAGTACAGTGGGACTGGAAATGTGTAATATTAGATATGCTCCTGACCTTGCTACCATGGGAACTGTAGCCAGATTGTTTTTATTCCAGAGCAGTTTTGGAGCTCTCAGAAACCAGTCTGCATCAACATTTTATTAGAATGTATAAAATCTGCTTTTTAAATGGATTTGTGTGCACAGTGCATTTCCTGAGCAATGTAATCCAACTGCCACAGTTACCAGGTTCCTGTCTAAATTTACTTATTGAAGAAAAACAGACATTTCAGTTTTCTTTGGCTTTTTCACAGGATATGTTTATACTTGCACTTCCTGGGTCATTTCAACTCTGAAGTGTCTCTGGGTCATTTTACTTGGTGAAAGCATGTCAGTCAATAGGGGAAGCAGCTGATTGGTTATTTGTCAGAAAGGAAACCACTGAAAAGGTGGGGACAAGTTCACCTTCTAGGCTAAATGACCAAGCAACACTAACTGATATCAAACAGAGGTTTCTTTAAGTGTAAGATTCTAAGGGTTTTGCGTGAAGGCGATGTATAAAGGGGCCTCTCTTACCAGTGCCTGTGTGTCTGATGAGGATAAGTTAATCAGAGCAGTTTCAGTACCGATCATATTACCAGCATTGTCTTCTGATTCTCCATCATCATTACTTTCTGAATTGTCCTCATAAGGGGGCATCTGAAACCCTACCAACAGTACTACAGCTCTCTGAAACCCTACAAACACTACTACAGCTCTCTGAAACCCTAGTCACTACTACAGCTCTCTGAAACCCTACAAACACTACTACAGCTCTCTGAAACCCTACAAACACTACTACAGCTCTCTGAAACCCTAGTCACTACTACAGCTCTCTGAAACCCTACAAACACTACTACAGCTCTCTGAAACCCTACAAACACTACTACAGCTCTCTGAAACCCTAGTCACTACTACAGCTCTCTGAAACCCTACAGACACTACTACACCTCTCTGAAACCCTACAAACACTACAACTGTCTGAAACCCTACAAGCACTACTACAGTTCTCTGAAACCCTACAAACACTACTACAGCTCTCTGAAACCCTAGTCACTACTACAGCTCTCTGAAACCCTACAAACACTACTACAGCTCTCTGAAACCCTACAAACACTACTACAGCTCTCTGAAACCCTAGTCACTACTACAGCTCTCTGAAACCCTACAAACACTACTACAGCTCTTTGAAACCCTACAGACACTACTACAGCTCTCTGAAACCCTACAGACACTACTACACCTCTCTGAAACCCTACAAACACTACTACAACTGTCTGAAACCCTACAAGCACTACTATAGCTCTCTGAAACCCTACAAACACTACTACAGCTCCCTGCTGCCTCAGTTGCACTTCTAAATTCTTAATTTTAGCCTTACATGCACGTGATCCTCATTTGGTAATTCAGATGTATATTTTGCTGCCATAGTGCGTATGGCTCCTTGTGAGTCATACAGCTGCCTTTCTAATTCAGTAACATGGCTGCGCAATTTCTCATTCTCACTTTCAATTAGTTTTGTATCAAACCCACAGGAGACGGCTGTGGTGGCAGTTGCCTGTAACACAGCTTTGTGTGATTCACATTCTTTAATTGTCTTTTGCAACACAGTTTATTTTCTTATCCACTCAAGATCGTCTACCCTTTCATTTTTCCGTCTTTCCTGATTCAGTTTACGTTTCTGTTTGTTTTACCTCAGATCTGTCATGACATGATCTGTCACGTCTCTGTATGGATCTGCACTAACCCGTATATTTTCAAGGAGTTCCCTTTTGTACCCAGAGCTCCGCCCCTGTGGTCAGCCAAACTCCAATCCCTTGTGAACAGCTGTTCTCAAAGATGGCTGACTAGAGTAAGAGAGACCGGATCACATATACCGCCCTCCTTCACCAAGATGGCAGCCTAAAACTGTGATGACATTACATTGGTAATTTGTATTCTGTACTATTCTGTACATTGTATTTATATATGTAATGGTCATCAACTGGCTATGTATTTATATGATTGGTCAACTTTTAATGTTATTCAAATCACGCATTTATTGTTTTTGATGCGCTGTGATCGGTTTCCTCCCCTGATATTGATTACTAATTATGTGTTGAAGGAATGGAAAGCAAGAAAAGATGGTTGTTCATAGAATGAATGACATCTGAAGAAAGTTTACTGGCAATCACTATTGTTGATCTTAATGAAACATTTTTACAAATATTTTTGTATGTATAATATCTGAAAGCATTTGATTACGGTGAGTCTTTATTTCACTTCTCCAACTGGCTGTAGCTAAACGCATGCACTTCTCCCTTTCTCTTTTTAATAAACTAAACTTGCTGCATTTTTAAACGCTTTTATGCAGCGTTATAATGTAGAGTTACCGTTTCTGCACTTGTGCACTGCAGAAGGGAGACGTGTTTACCTGTCTTTCAAAAGAAATTCCTTTTTGAAATGCTCTTAGTCCAAATTTGATGTAATAGTATACTATGTATACATGGTCTATAGCTATATTAAAATCATATTTTATTAGATTGGGAAAATCTCAAAATAGCATTATATTTAGAGCCCCGTTAAATTGATTTTATTTTTTATAATTTAGTTTTATTTTTCACAAATTTAGTTTTATTGCAGATACACATTAATAAATCAACTCAAATAAATTTATATCAATAATAGTATAGTATACATCATGTTTTAACTACATACATATTTTTTACTAAACATTATCCCCTTTTTTAACATTTTGACATAAACAGACCTTGCACAGAAAAATAATTTTGTTACCATAATTTCACATTAGCGACAGTAATGGTAATGTACAGTCCCCCACTCTTTTTAATTAACTGCCTATTTACAGTAAATACTACCAATGCCCTCTATAAAATGCAATAAGATAAATAAATATATATATATATATATATATAT